>PVLD010006772.1:0-97438 GCA_004027595.1 Dinomys branickii | reverse complement strand
TTTTTTCTGTTGTTGAGAGGATCAACTGTCTGACTAAATTTGCATGTCTGTATATGGGTCCATACATCTACAATTCGAAGATATCAATGGATAAAGCAACAACTACTGTTGAGACCATATCACCTTCTCTATAGATTAGTTGTGATTGTACTATTTTCTATGATAATGGGTGTCTGTTTGTCAATATGTTTTTGTACTTTTATGTTTCTAAAATAAAAAAAATAAAAAAATAAAAAAAATAAAGGAGGTTACAGTGGTAGCTCCAAGCTTCTAGGATCCAATGAAAGGAAGTATGATGAAATGTGTATCAGTGGCCATCAGATATAAAAATTTCATTTTTACTCACTATAAACATGACTATTTGTGCTGTAGAAATTAGAAAAGGTATTTCCCTTGTAATGACTCATAAAGAGAATAAATACGCTGGGATACAGTGGACCAGATTCTTAACAACATACAACATTGAAATGGGCAACAAGCATGAATTAATAATAGTGAGTAAAAAAGAAGAGAGACCATGACTTAAAACTATCTTTTCATTATGGCTATAATTATATAAAATTACATATGTGTGTATGGACCAAATCAAAAGTGAGGAAAATAAATAAAGTTCAAATTTCTAGAGTGTATTTTAGATGAATTTCTTATTCCTCCATTCTGCTATCTTAGTGAGCTTCTTCTATTCAATAAAAACATGTATTAAAATAAATTATAGGCCATGGTATCCAATAATAAATAAGAAAATTATCTGTTTTAAAGATCCAACTACTTTTGCTAAAACTTAGGACCTGAAAACATAATTAACTCCATAAAAGCATCAACCAATAATTTAAAAGACAACTATATTTATTTCTACCAATGAGAGATTTTTTTAAAGGGTAGTAAGAAATCTGAAGAATAAATAACTTATGAGAGGCCCCGCGAGGCTACAATGCTTCACTTTGTTTGATCTATAAATTATTTAACAATGAAAAGATTTTTATTTGTACATAAAGAATCATACCAGAAAACTGCTTATTTCTCCGCTGATATTTACAAAGTTATACGAAGTCACGAGGCATAGACCCTTCCTTTACGTCCTATAAGATGAAGTATCACGTAAATATTAGATTTTGAACATTCAAGATTCTCAATCATTGTTACACTTCTGTAAAGCTGTTTAAATAAGTACTTCCAGAATAACTGCTGTGACTGTATTATATCAACGCTCCACCTCTTCCCCCCAGAGACTCCTCTCCATGCCCCACCTCCTCTGCCTGCTTTACATTATAGCAAAACCTACACATCAGCAAATTCACAGGATTCCTTGCCTATGCAATCAGAGACAACACAGGGAATTTTGTCCTGAAGATTTAATTTATCATCAAGGCACACTACTCTGTCTTGTTACACTGGATTACAGATATTTTAATCTCCACTGAGGGAATATAATTTAAGGACACAGAATTCCTGATTTAGGATGTGCCACATCAAGTCCTTGAATAAATGATGTAAAATGAGCTAATATCTTCCCTCAATGCAAGTTACGTAGTTACTGTCCATTTCAGTTACTGTAACCACTCCAGAAAAATGGTTTAAAAGTTCAATGTAGATCTTTTCATTTATTCCCCTATGTGCTCCGGAATGGAAACTCAGTTATTCAGTAAAAATAAAATCAGTGAGAAGATCCCTGGTGAAAGACACTATCACTTACGGGACAGGAGACAATGTGGTACACACCCTCCAGCCTGCACAGTTTCTTGGGAGGGATAAATATTTAAGTCAACGGTCACACTGTAAAGTGGAATCAACAGAACTCTATTCGCGATATAAACACCTGTGGTGAGGGCCCCCAGGAAGCACAGGTAGATTCTGCGGGAAACTTTCATTCACAAAAAGAATAGGAATAACCTAGAAGCAACCTGTGAGCACTTAGAAATTGTTGGTGCCTGTGTTGTGGGTGAGAATCTGTAGGGACACTGTAGTTGCTGGGGCCTTTAAACTGCCCATTCATTACACTGAAATGCCCTGTGAATACATAAGAGAAACACGGAAGCTACACCAGGTCTGTAATACATGTCAGTGCCTTCCCAGTAAGTTGTATCTATGGATTCCTTTGTCTTCTACATGCTCAAACATGAAGATCAAGGGAAGAAACCAGATGAGGCCAACAGAAATCCACACAAACCAATCAGTTGCCTTTAGGGAATTAATTGACTGACTCGATTTATCACAACTTTCTGAACTGGATGATTTTTTTTGATGGCACATCTGGCAATATCATAAAAACTTCAGGTCCCGAGTGATTAGACAGGAATTACTTTTGTAAATCATTTATGACTATTACTGATGTAAGCTTGTTTTGAGCAGCAAGAGACAAAAGTAGCCAAGGACAAAGAAAAAAAAATCTGGGGGTGGGAAAGCCCCTTTCTCTTCAAGATGCCTTTTAGAAGGGCTTGCCATTTATCATTTGAAACTAGAAAATTGCAGTCATTAATAGATTGGAATTAATTAAGCACAGCTCAAGGAATCACCCCACAGTCTCTTTTTCATTTGCTTGTTAAAGAAAAGCATTCTTTCGTTGAGCAGTTGAAGCTTTTTATGAAAAAATGTGGCACACTGTGACCTCAGGCAGAACTTCCCAGTTAAACATCTCCTGCTGTACTCTGTAATGCAAGACACATAGTAAGATTAGAAATACTTCATATTTCTTCCCAAATTAAAATAATATATATATTTGCACATATCAGTACCTTAATGACCACATGAAAGAAACATTATCATTTAGAAACATAAATTATCTTTTTCCATGAGTGTTTTGTTGAATGTGTCTGTCTGGGAGTTTGGGAGCAGAGGGTGAGGGAGTGCATTCATTGACTATTCCTCTTGTGTCCAAAGGGAATTAATCTCATTGAAAAAAATGCATTCCTGAACCCATGTGCTTCTATCTGCTGAGACTGACTTCCTTCCATGGGAGGCTAAGGTCTAGATACTGTTAGTTTCCATTTCCACTTTATCTTCACCTTCATATTTTCCCGTTTCCTAGCTCCGTGCTTCTCAATCAATAAACCAATCCACACTAAGGAATCAACTGGGCTTCATGGAGCCTCGAGCAATGTGTTTCCAGTGAGGTCTTTTGGTCATTCCCAGCCCTGGGAGGCAGGTAAAACCAACACACACAACACTAAGAGACAGTGGAAGGTGAAGTGTGTGTCAAGGACTGTACAGCTGGGCCACACCAGAGGATTTTCTGACTCTAAAGTCTGTATGCTTTTAAACTTGCTGCTCCGCATTTTTCATGACCTGCTCTTGTCTCTTGAAATACTCTCACAATTATTGTGTGCAGCCGGCTGTGGTAGGGTGTGGCTGTAATCCCAGCTATTCAGAAGGCTGAGTCAGGAGGATGATGGGTACAAGGCCAGCCTGCACGACCTAGGAAGACTCCCATCTCAAAAAACAAACATGAAAAAACACTCATAAACCAAATTTTTGTGGGGGATACTATGGGTTTTTCCTGGGTGGCCTTGGGCCCCTATTCCCAGATGTGGACTGGTCCTGTGGGCCCTTGGGTCCTTGAAAAAAGAGTATAACCTTAAGTCCATGGTCTCCCTATGCATAAAGAAAAATCACTGGCTGAGGAAAATGGTTTTTATGGAGAACTGCCTAAAGGCTATGAAGACCATTTATTTATCTTGACACTCTAATATTTATTTTGGGATTAGACTCAGGTTGTCAGAAAGCTATGTACCTGGAGACACTGTTTTGGATGCCTGCGGGGACCTTTCACTGACTGAGCTTTGGAATGATTAATTTGGCCTACACTGAGGGGTTTTATTAAAAACACTAACACATATCAAGGTCCAAACTCACTGCAGAGTTGCCATACAGTCATCTGTATTTCTGAGTGTGTGGGTGACTTCATTCTGTGAATCTCTCAACCATGTGACCGTGGCTTTTAGGTCATTTGAACAACACTGATCATTTACATCATTAAATGCATGTTAACACACTGGCTTCAAATTGGTTTCCATCCATTTCCCTATATGCTCTTTTCCCAAATGTACTCTTTCCCAGTTAAAAAAATGTATGCACAATTTTTTTTAGTAAATGATCACAAAATCTTTTTATTTCCTTTCCAAAGTAAAGTATGGTATCATAACGAGTTAATTTAAGAAATAGTTCATAAATCTGTCTTGGAAGAAATGAGTTAATGCACATAGTTTCTTGTAGACATGGTAATGATGATTGTTACAGTAACAGCAGTAAGACTTATACTCTTTCTGGATCTCTAAGGCAGAAGAGGCCTTAGTCATGGATGAAGTACACGGACAGCAGATGGTATAACTTTCAAATATGGTGAGAGAATAACTTCCCATTCCAAAATACCTGCTTGGAAATTCTATCACTGCAGAGTCAAGACCTTCACTGGAAAGTTAGTATTTTAAAATGCCAATGTCATTCTGAAGGGAGAATTCTTGGAAATGAGATCAAGTGTGAGACACTTAGCTCTCAGAGAACAAGATTGTGATTTAAGTAAGATTTTTGTTTCAGATGACTATAACTGTCTTAGCTTAGTAAAAGGTCTCCATTCCTTCATTTTAATTAAGTACACAAGTTATTATTAAATGGGATTCTTTACTGAAGGGGCAGCTACCATAAGCCAAGTACTGAGTGCTAAGGACACAGTGGTGGGCACGCTGGTCATGGCCCCTCAGTGAAGGCAAAGAGAGCTTCATCAATTACACCATGGCCTAGAAAGAAACACTATTGACAGGCTGCTCAAATTTGGCACAAATCCACTGCCACCTTAAAATATGCATGTGATATATATATGTATATATATATATATACATGTATATATATATATATATCTATGAAAAAAGACTAGTAAGTACATAATTCACAGTGTTAAATCCAGTTATGCAATATGATCCTTCCATTGAATATTTTCATGTCAATATATTCCTTCCTGCACTAACATTTTAAAAGTTGCTTATTTTTTCTCCCAGTATTTTAATCACTTATTTTTTTCTTAGCCAGGTTTTTTTTTTTTTTGCGGTACTGGGGATTGAACTCAGGACCCTGCGCTTGCTAGGCAGGCGCTTATTCCACTGAGCTATATCCCCGCCCTTAGCCAGGTTTTTTAACAAAATTATAAATATGTCTGTGTTAATATGTACATTTTTCCTTGTTCTCTTGGGTCTTCATTTGCTTAAACTTCTAATGTCACATTACATTTATATTAAATAAATTTATGTTTTTTCTTTTAATTTGTCTTTTACAATAGGTTCCTCAGTCGAATCTAGCAGTGGGTAAAAATTCTTTCTAGTAATTTATGAAAACACCAGAAACCTGTACACTGTCTGAAGGAAACTGCTTTTTATTCAGTTTTCCATTTCTATGATCTGCCCATGTTGTTGTCTATAATTCATTTTTTCTAATGCACAGTGCTCAATTTACTGAGTAAGCCATATATATATATATATATATATATATATATATATATATATGTATATATAGCTTTCTTTCATATATATATATGGTTTGTTTTGTTCTTTGAGGCAGGGTCTTGTTCTATACTGTATTCTAGCCTTCAACTAAACCTATGTAGACTAGGTTGGCCTTGCACTTGCAGTGATCCTCCTGCCTCAGCCTCTTGAGTGCTAGGATTACAGGAAGGCACCACTACGTCTAGCTGCCCATAGATAGATATTAGGATGGTACCCAACATTTACAATCCATGAATAGGGCTACCACAAACATCCTAAACATGAATCTTATGTGTTCATATTAAAGGGTTTCTCTAGCATAATACTCAGAAGTTAAATATTTTGGTTATAGGGAATCTGAATATTCAATTTTATAGGATACAGTTTTCAAAGTGGTTGTAGATTGAGTTGCAGCTTATCTCAATGTACTCACTGATCTATATCCTATCCAACATTTGGCATTGTCATATTCAATTTTTACAACCTCAATGGCTATAAAATAGCATTGCTTTGTTGCTCTGAATTGCATCTCCCTTGATTACTAATGATTGGTTGACATGAGACATTTAAATTCCTGTCTTGGTGGTGAAGTGTTTTATTTGAGTTATCTTTTTCTTCCAGTTTAAATAAATTCTTTGCATCTTCTTTATATTTTCTATAATGATGTTTTTATCAATTGCATTTTCAATAGAAGTGCACTGATTCCTGGTGTTTAATCTTGGTCTTTTCCCATTATTTCCTAGCACTTTTCAACTTGTCCATTTCTGAAAATATCCCTCTGTTTTCTGTTGTCAAAGTGAAGATTTAAAAATTGTGACAATTATTAAAGATTGTAACCTATGCATATACATGTACACATATATTTATACAAATATTTATATATGGAACATATACATAAGTGTTCATATATATGTACATATATACAGATTTTAAAACACACACTCACACACATATATATATATATATGCATTTATACTTCAACCTATTTGGGGGTTAAGAATTGTGCAAAATAATATCAGTATTGGTACATGTCTGCTTTGATACATTGTTTGGTTTAATTTCTGGAATAAGTTTCTTGTGGAAGAAGAAATGTCTATAGGAGGTCAGGCACAGAGGTCAACGAGGTTGTGAAGGTCACTTCATATCTCAGAGCATTCCATCAGGACTCACAGAAATACCCATGTTGTCATATTCTGATAAAGGAGGTTTACTAAATATGCTTAAGGGTATCGGTCCTTTCTACCATGTGGCTATCATTAAAGTGCTATTTACTTGTGCAAAATGTCAAGGTTAAGTTTTTCCCTTAGGTATCTTTTTTCGGATTGGTTAACTTCATAATCATTAAGCAATTAACATTAGAGTAGCCTGGTATTGACAGAAGCAAATCCATAACATCTGAGAAATGCATGTTATTATAAACATCACTAAAATTAAATCAAGCACTATTAGAGATTGTTTATAGAGACAAAGTGAGTGGTAGGCTGTGCAGGTCCTAGGAGAAAAGAGTTAACCACTTCACTAAGTTCTCTGACTTTGCAGGGTACACGTCTATGAAAGATAACCTTAAGTGCATGTGTATTTCTTGCATGTAAACTCTTTGTGATCAATACCAAATTATCCATCACACCATGCTCACTTATGAAAAAGGATCTTTTCCAGTACTCAACTTTTAAATCACCCTCTAGAGAATTCTGCAATTGAAAGGTAGATCTTGGTAGGCCACAAACTCTGTGAAGTGAGTGCTTCTATATGCCACACGCAGACTTCAGAAATATGTGGTAAAATACGTGTGCATATAGAAAGAAGCTTGCATTTTAGAAGCAACTGTTAGAATGTCTGACTGATGGAACAACCATCCAGTGACAAGAAAGGGTTTGCCTATAAGTGGACAGATTGTGAGTGTTTAGCATGGATAAGAATAATGATTATTAAGATTTTTCTGTGCCAGCATTACCATAAGTAGTTTCCATATATCAGTTGATAAAGATGTTCTCAGCTTTTGAGGATTCCATTATTTACAGGTGAGCTAAAGCACAGAACTTGAAAATCTTGTTCAGGGACACAGACTGGTTGCAATCAGTCACTTCTCTCTTATTATACCTTTAAACACCTGGCGCTTCCCAGCACCAAGATTATCTTCATTAACACCAGTTTTGGTTCAACAAGATAAACCAGGCATCCATGGTGACACACAGTGACAATGTTAGCATTTGGGAGGCTGAGGCAGAACGATTACCTGAGTTTGAGGCCAGTGTGGGCTACATAATAAGACCTTGTTTGAAGAACAACACAACAACAAAAATTAAACTAAACCAAAACCAAAAAGGAAATTTTCCTAATTAAGACTACTATATAGGGGCTGGGGATATAGCTCAGTGGAATAAGCGCTTGCCTAGCTAAGCGCAGGGTCCTGAGTTCGATCCCCAGTACCGCAAAAAAAAAAAAAAAAAAAAAAAAAAGACTACTATATCAAAACTTAAGCTATCAGAAGCTGGGAAATCTCTGAAGTACCTCTCACAGAGCTACAGTAGACCCATTAAGAAACAATGGTTGGGTAACAACTCTATCCATGATGATCCCATGGCAGAGATAGTTACTACTGTTCTTAAAAGGCTGCTGCATTTGTTTATTTTGTCTGAATATTGTAAATATTAAGGGAATTTGGCAAAATACCTTAGCACTAAATTAATGATATATATTCTCAGTGGTAAGTGGTAATTTACAAGGAATAGTACAATGGCTTCTTAAAACTTTGGAGACTATACTGAAAACACTCTGTATACAGATTTTAATCCTATTAAATTTGATTCACTGTGTTATACATAGATAGTAAGTGATGAGGGTAAAGTTAAACAGAGTAGGGTTTAGTTAGGCTCAGAACTGAGTTAAGTTTATATGTAGTAAAAACATTATGTCACCTGAGAAAAGCTTAACCAGGTTTTTGGTCAAAAAGAACTGAAAAATCCCAGATGTGGAGAACTAATGGATTAAGAAGGAACGACCACAACAGAGACTGTATGGGAAAATTGCACAACAAAGCTGGCTCTACAGACAGAGGAGAAAAAACATTTAATTGAAGGAGAAATGGCAGTGGCTGAATGAATTAATATTTATGTATATAATGATAGAGAGGCTACCAAGAATTCTGAACACTACAAAGTTTGATTAAGTCAGCTAGATTTATAGCCCACCAATGCTGAAGAGAGACTTCCAAATAAGCCAAAAAATAACATCCAAGAACTAATAATTATAGTGATGCAATCACTGTCACCAAAATTTCCTCAGTGACTGACACTTGAACGTGAACTTATAAACAATTTTCCTGTAAAGTTTCACAAATTCAATATGACAATAATGAGAAACCTTGCAGTTCTGTGGCAAAGGATTTAAGGTGAAGAATAAAACTGATATTAAAGAGACCATGTTGAAGTAAAGGAAAGGATGGAGTTTGCTATCCAGTGATAAGATAGAAGAAAGGTAGAGGAAAAAAAGAGTTTTTAAAACATGTGAACTTTGTGTCATGACTCTGGCCTTGTGGCTTTCAGAATCAACTAGGGGTCAGCCATATTGGCTATGTGGAAAAAATATTTTCTTCAACTATTACGCACTAGTTTGAGGCAAAGGAGTCACAGAAAAATAAGAAAAGAAAGTCACTGTGAGGACAAAATTGCAAGAAAATAAAAGAATAGATTTTTTTAGTGGCAGAAGTTGAAGTATAGTTTTTCTTGCTCAGTGATAGGAAGTTGTGATTCCTACGTTAGTTCCCTAGAGTGACTGTCACAAAATACCACACAGTATTTGCAGCTGGTCTAAGGCCAAGGTGTTGGTGAGGTTGGTAAAAGCCACCCTTGCAACCTCACGCGATCATCTGCTAAGATCCTGTATCCAAATAAGATGATATTCACAGGTACAGAGGATTAAGACTTCAACACCTTTTTGGAGGCACAATTCAACCCATCTTAGTCCCATAACTCTTTCCAGTAAGTCCTAAAATGATGAGTTGTCAATGGTAGACTCTGACATGACATTGAATAAGAACTAATCGCTCTAATGGATTTAACCAGAAAGCACTCACAGAGGCTCTGAGCTGCCTAGAGCTATACTTACCATGTATGCATTAGCTAATTATCAGAAGAGTGGCTTCACAGATAACTATAGCTTTGCTTCTCTTCTGCACACTGTAGGGACACTAGCTACACATCAAGAACTGGAAGCAAGGGCTGAGCGCTTCCTTCGTAAGCCCATGTGCAGTTCCTAACAGGAAACTTTGTTTTGTGTGAGTCTCCTGCATATGGCGTTACTCACTACCATGCTCACTGCCCTCTGCTTGGCATAAGCACTAGGTTAGATTTTCAAAAACTTTTTAAATTAATTCCACTTAAAAATTCTTCTCCTTTCAACAGCTAGGTCATTTGTGTCCCTTCCCTTTCCTTTCCTTCCCTTCCCTTTGCTTTTCTTTCCTTTCCTCCCTCCTTTCTTCCCTTCCTTTTTTCTTTTCTTCCTTCTTCCTCCCTCCCTTTCCTTCCTTCCTTCCTTCCTTCCTTCCTTCCTTCCTTCCTTCCTTCCTTCCTTCCTTCCTTCCTTCCTGTACTTACTTAAAATTCACTACATGACCTTCAGACTGAGCTACATTCCTAAGTTTTTTTATTTTTAGTCTTTGTTTTGAGACAGGTCATGTTGCCCAGGCTGGGCTCAAACGTCATCCTTCTGCCTCAGCCATCCAGGCATGGGCCACCACATATGGCCAAAACATTTATTTTCTAAGTAATTTGCTACTGTTGTATCAAATGCTGTTTTAAGTAACCTAGTTAATAACACCTACTATACTATTCCAAAATGAAGGTAGTAGATCATACAGGGCACCTATACATATATTTTCAAAGAAGTTACTATAATGCCCTGACTACAGCATCAAGAATGAATGACAGAGAGTAATTTATAGGAGGAGTTAGTTCAGTGCATAAAGGCCCAGGCATAAAGAAGTAGTGAGATGCTTGCCCTATGTGCAGAATTACAACAAATGTTTGAGCTCCAAATTTAGATTGATCACAGTGTTTGGCTCAAATACCAAAACTAGCACTTCTACCAGTGACATGGTTTCTGAAATGGTGAGTAACTCTTAGAAAAGTTCCAAACAGAATGCAGATTGGCCTGTTCTCATCTTGTTCAGCAATTACAGTCCTAAGTAGTTCAGGGAATAATAAAAGCACACACTAATGCTTTGCATTTGTATCTGGAAACCAGTAACGGTTTAGGTTCAGTTCATCATAGTCTCCTTGTAGGGATTTCTTAACGTGGAAGTCTAGCGAGACACTGGGAAGTCAAGAGGATGCAATTCTTTATTTGCAATGACCCAGCTCACTGCAGAACATTCAGCCTCCCGGCCCAGTTCACTCAGTGCCTCTGGTGCTCCCAACCAGTGCAGCATCCAAAAGCACATCTACAAGTTTCCAAAATTCCCCCAGCAGCAAGAACCATGGATTCAGTCATTCCACAAACATGTAACGAGTCTCCACTATGTCCCAAAGATCAGGTGAGCAGAGGATAAAGAACCTTGGCAACCAAAGACATCAGAATATAACACTACAGTAAATTGGAGTATGTACAAGGCACAGAGGATGTGAGAGTGGGAGGGGGTGGGACAAGCTTTACAAACCCTAGGCCTTGGAGAGCAAAGAGCTGTCAGAGTTTTATATCTAAATGGTGTGAGGTGACTTTGACTTCCCCAAAGGAAAGCAAGATCCTTGAAGACACAGGGCTTACAAACATCTTTGTGTATCCATAGAACAATGCAGTTGTGAAAATAAGACTGGCTTTGATTAGAGCAAGGAGAGTTTAAACCCATGTCTACCATTTTTGTTTGAACAACCTTAGGGGACTTGGCACCATGGCACTTTCTTTTTCTTTTCCTCTTTTCCTGTTGGCAGATGAAGGTAATCTGTGTAGCACACTAAATGATCATTATTTTTCATACTTATGCCAATGTCCAAGTAAAAACAAAGTAAGAGAGTGGATGGTACCACCACATTGGTTGGTCTGGTGACCTCAAGTCCTCAGAAGTATCCTGCAGGTCAAATAATAAAGCTGACTAAATTCTCTCCCATGTTCTCTCTCCACTGTGTATTTTATTTTTGATTGTGGTGTGATATCTGTATATACTTGTGATGTTCAACATGTTTAGATTCATTTATGTATTGGGTAGTGGTCAACTCATGGTAATTAGCATATTATTACCTTAACCTTTTATCATTTTTGCATGATGAGTATAGTCAAACTTTTTTCTTGTGAGGTGTGGTAGTGCACGCCTATAATCCCAGCACTTGAGAGTCTGAGGCAGGAGGAATTTGAGGCCAGCCTGGGCTACAAAGTTAGCTCAGGGCCAGCCTGAACTGCAGAGAGAGATCCTGTCTCAAAAAGACAAAAAAATTTTTTTCTTGTAAATATTTTGAGACATAGAATGTTGTTGTTAAACATATTTACCCTATTATACCACAAAATCCCCTTTATTATTGATACACTTGCTTTTTAAAAATTTTTATTAATACATATTTGCAATTCATGTTTTCATTCACCTTAGAGAATAGAATAACCCTGATTTTTTTTATTCCTCTTCTCCTTCCTACTCACCTCTCTATATCTCTAGACCCCTTTTTCCGATTATTATTATTATTATTTTTTAAAATTCATATTTATGACAAAATCCTCTTTAAATTGGAATGTCATTCAAATGTCAGAGGGAGCCAAAGTAGAAAAAGTCAAAGACAAACAGGGGAGCTGCAACACGTTACTAACCAAGCCTAAATGACAGCTTTTGTGACACTGCCTGAGATGTATCCTGGAGAGGACAAACATGTCCTCCTGTGTGTACTAACTTGGAGGTCAATTTCCCATCACTCAAGACCATCTGAATATAACCCATCTGAATCTGTACAACCTGTACATTGATGAATTACTTGAGGCAAAATTTTGGGGTATATGGGAAATCTTATATCTCATACCAGCCAACTCAAAGCTTTGAGTGATTCTAATTATTCAGAAGTTTAATTTTTATGAAGTCAAAAATGTTCCCTTTAAATGTCTCTGCTTAACTATCTAATAAATAAAATTGGAATATCCTTACTGTTATACATGGCTTATGCCTGGTTGTCCCTCCAGAACGTCATGCAGTCATGGAGGTCTGGCTTTTTCAGAGGTACCTGAATCTAGAATGTGTGATTGATTCGTGGTCCAATGCTTAAGTGATTAAGGGTGTGAGCGCCACACCCTCTCTGGGGCGGGTAGCCTGCATACAATATACGGGACAGAAAGAAGCTTGTCTCTCTGCCACCATGAACCGTTGCCCCTCTGCCATGTGCCGCCCTGCCTTGGAGCCAGCCAGTTATGGGCTGAAACCTCCGCAAACTGTGAGCTAAATAAACCTTTCCTCCTTTAACTTTAGGTGTTGGGTATTTTGTCTCAGAAAGGAGAAAAGCAACTAAGACATTTACCTGAAGGAATTCTAGTATGAAGCCTATCTCATCTATCACTCTCTCCTTTCACCATTCTCGGTCCTTGTGCACATGCTCCAAACATAGTCTCCCCAGGAAGAATCACTGGGAGGAGAAACTTGGAGGAAAACTCATTCCTGTTTTATGATTGCCTCCATTTACCGAATGTCTACTTATATTCAAGAACACATGTCCATAGTTGGGATTCACCTTTGGGCACTGCAGTTAATTTGATGAAAGAGAACACTAATTCATGTTCAAAAATCCTTGACACAGTAGAAGGTCAGCTCTTCAACAGAACCACTCTAAGGACCGCATGTCCCACTTATGCAGTCTGGGGAAATAGTAGTAATGTTGAGAGACATGATGTCTCCTTTATTATGGGGGAACAGGGCCACTGAACTAACCAGTACCTGTTCACCTTTATGGAATGACCTCCTACATGATGCACATGTGGCTCCAGGTCTAGACAAATCCACTCAACTAGTTCCATTGTGCTAAAAGTGAAACTTCTGTGTCTCAAATACTCAGATAAAGACTCTGACCTCAGCAAGTCAGTAATCAAAGGCAGATGAAATGGGGAAAAGATATTTTATAACTAAGCTTAGCAATTTCCAACAAATTTCTTATACTTTCTCTTACTTTCTTTGGCTTAATATATAGGTACAGATGTCAGAATTATATTTGACATTCATGCAATAACAATGATATACTGATCTCCAGAAATCTTAACGTCAGGTAAGATTCCTATTCAGTGGAGTCACTGCATAAGTTTAAGGACAAAGGTAAATCATCAGAAAGACAAGACAGAAGAACAAAGGTGTGATGGACCAGAGGAATTAATTTGTTAGTTTTAGTTGCCATCAGTCTGCATATACTTATTTAAAACAGGAGCCACACTTCTGGATATATGTTCCCTGGCACCTTGGATTAAGAATTCCTGTCTAAAGCTGGCCCCATACTCTGCTTGAGATCATCTAACAAGGCTTCTCTTCATTCAAGACAAAAAAATGGAAATAAGTTTAATTTTATGTTCTGACTTTGGTAATTCAGAGACTGTATAGGCTGTTTCTCCAGAAGGTTGGGGTTTTGTAAGCAAATATACTATTTTGCAATTCTGACAGGAGAGCATTTTCTGGCCGTTAAAGAGGCAAGGGAAAAGAGCTCTCATTTAAAGATGCTGGAGCTAAACTGAGATCATTTTGAGAGAGGCTCTGAAGCCAAAATGCTTAACAATATTTTCCAGCTTGCAACAACCTATAAAAAAGCACATGTGCAGCAATAAAACAGAACAAGCAGCCATGAAAGGAACATAAAGAGAGACAGACGGACTGCTGTCCAACTTTCACAGAGAGCTCTGGAACATAAAATTTTGAGTGTTCCCTGGCACAGCGCATCAGGCTTTTTTCCCATTGGAAGTCATGCTCACTAGAGCCATTTGCAGCAGCACCCTCGCTACAGATTCCCCCCTCAACTCCCCACTGCAATGAAAAAATGATAGAGGTGCTTCATAGAAACCGGTGAAATTAAAGAAGTTGCAAAGTTCCTTATATATCTGTCATCTTCAAGGACTCCCTGAAGCATCATGGGAAAGAGATGCCCATGACAGGGCTGTGGATTATCCAAGGGTTAAGTTCGTCTTGCTGCCTAATGCACTGGAGTCCCAAACTCTGGGTTTGGAATTTGACTTGAACATTAACTGTATAAGCGCTTCACTTTCTCTAAGCCTATGTTAAAATGGGACTTCTGCTAATGGTCTAGGAGTTCTGTTAATGCCCTGAAAGCACTGTCAGGAGGTTGCTGAAAAGATTAGGAATGATATAGATTAAATGATTGGTGGTTGATCCTGGTGTGCAACGGTGGTAGTTTTAAGACATAGTTTAATTCCCCCTTTATTTTAATTTCCCATGCTCTAAGATTATAGAGAGTCCCTGCTTAAAATTTTAAGGCAGAATTCAAAGAGAAGAGTATGCACACATTGAAGGTACTTTCAAGTTCACCTCTCTCCTCAAAGTAATTGTTTTCCTTTAGGGTACAAGGCTGTATAGAACAGACTTTGTGAAAAGTGGCCAGGTGTATCTCTCTGAGTTATATGTGGTCATATTAATAATCAAATACTCCTGTGCTGAACTGGGCATGGTGACACATGCCTATAATCTTGGCACATGCCTATAATTCAGCACAGGGGAAGCTGAGGCAGGAGGATCACTGTGAGTTCGAGGCCAGCTTGGGCTATATTGAATTCAAGTCCAGGCTGCACTACATAGTGAGACCCTGCCTTAAAAAAGCAAAAAACAAAAACACCCCTCCCCCCAAAAAACTCCCAATAGTACATGCAACACAAGGACAGGGACCATCTATGGTACAAACTAAGACCAAGAACGGTGGGTTGTCTGTTCATGACATAGAGACCAGAAGATCACAGAAGGCTGCAGGCCTCTTGGTGATGATGTGGGTTCACCCCTGTATAGCCTGCATTTTCCTTCTGACTTATACCCTCACTTAGTAGATTTAAATATGATCATTATAAAAGACTACCCTATACATGAAAACTATTATCAAATTCAGAGAGGATAAATGACTATAAGCTAGACTTAAAGTACCCCCATGTGTGAGAATGTGGACACTGTAGAAGAGACAGAGAAAGTCACACGCACAGAGCTCGGGCTCTGTCCAGGAGATCAGGAGTGCGGAGGGAAGAGCAAGCAGGACAGAGGCTGAGGTGCACCACCTGCGGCCGCTCGGGAAACCTCTCCCTTGCTTTGAGACAGAAAGTTCTTGAGTCTTTACAATTACACGGTGCTGACAGAACCTCATTACCAGGGCAGCGGAATTTATTCCTCCTGGCTGAGCTGCAGCATACAGATGTGTACAGAGTACGAAAGAAACGTCAGCACACCTCACAGCTCACCAACACGGATCGCTTCAGGGGGTCCCTGTCCCGCGGGTCTGCTCTCCTCCCTTGCCGCCTTTCCCAGCCTTTCTGTGTTCTTGGTTGAGAATTTGTGATTTGTGGCCACCTCCCTCACTACTTTCAGTGTGCAAATACAATTTTAAATTTCTTTGCAGCCATGAAATTTTCTGTGGGTAACTTTGATGACTTCACCCTTCCAGGATAACTTTCTAAGACACAGGCTTTAATAAAGACAATTCCCTTCTTGAGTGCCAACTAGCAGATTACATCTCAACAGTGGCCCTTTTAATGAATTTCATCTGAGCAGCTTTCACGTGCTTTGACTATACCAAGAAATAATAAAACAAGATATTAGGCCTTCGAGTAACCAGCTTTGAAGTATCCAGCCTGAACTTCCTGTGTCAACTCCTTCTTCTGCCTCCTTCAACTGCCATTCAGGGAGCAGTTACTCAGCACCTCTTCGGCAAGGCCTTCTGAAACAATTGTCATCAGTCCTTTAATCTTTCTCTCTTGTTTGACCTTCGAACCCTTTCCTTCCAAAGGTTGAGACATACGTAGCTGTCAACGTTTGACTAACTTTGATCCCTCCAAACTGGCAATTGCTTTACAGTTCAACCTTATAGTAATAACAGCATCTTGTCCATTATTAGTATTTGTGAAAGGGGAAAGGTTGTCTCATATTTAGAGCTGAAAGGAACCTCAGATGAGATTTAGTCCAGTTTGTTCAGTTCACAGACTGAGCCACAGTCTTCTCCATAGGAGAAGGAACTAGAAGAGCGAACATTACCAGTTACAGAGCCTGGCTTAGATTTGCAATGATTTGACTCATCTTAATGCTCATAAATCCATAGCAGGAAGCAGCAAAATTTTTCTATGCAGGAAAACAGTAAATATTTATGATCAATGGCTGTAAAGTTATTGTAGCACAAAAACAGCTCTCAACAACATATAAACAAATGAGTATGGCTGCATTCCAACAAAACTTTACTTACAAAACAGATGGTAGGGAGGGTTTAGCCTACAGGCTGGAGTGTACCAAGAACTGCTCTGTAGAATTCTTAAACCTAAAGGTATCTGCAAGGAGATGGGTGAGGGTCTGTATATTAAGAACCTGCTCAAGTGTGCAGTGGTTCTGGTCAGCATAAAGATTTCAGCCATCACTCCATTTACTGTACTCTGCATTTTCCTTAAAGTTAGTTCTACAGGAATTCAAAGTTGCTGGGATTTGTTCTTGGGTTCTTCAGAGCTGAAGGCTGTCTAAGAATTTCTAATATGCTAAATTTTATCATCTGGGATGGGAATCCTACTCATGTTTTCACTCTTTGGTTGTTTCTATAAAATATACTTCTGATATAAGGAAAGAAACCTGTTAGAATGTGCTACTTACCAAGCTCGCTGAACTATGGAATTGAATACCCAGGCTCTTGGGTGACATGTAATAGTTTTAACAGTCATTTAGACCCCCTCACATTGAATGAAAGTAACTTCCTTATATCAGTGGCATGTTGGGTAAACATACATACTATGTATACTCACGTTTGGATCAGCAAGAGAATTTAGATAATGATACTTTTCCACGTTTGATAGTCAAGAAGCCATTTTAGCTACATGTACTTTAATTTGAAATTCAAAAGCATAGGAATAGGTCATTAACCAACTTTAAAGACTTACTGGTTCTATACTTAGGCCAGAAATCCAAAATGAAGAAGGAAAGATTGTAGCCAGGTCATTTCAAGAAGGAAAACAAGACAGTATTTCCCAGGCTTGATATTTCTGTGATAGTAACCAGCATTTCTTCAGGGAAAGTCTGCTTAGCCATCAATCTCCTACTGTTTTTGAAGGCATTGTATCAATAGATAAGGGGATTTTTTTTTTTTTGGTCTTTTTGAGACAGGATCTCACCATGCAGTTCAGGCTGGCCCTGAGCTCACTTTGCAGCCCAGGCTGGTCTCAAACTCACAGTGATCCTCCTGCCTCATACTCAGAGTGCTGGGGTTACAGGCGTGTTCCACCATGCCCAGCAGGGATTTTATTTAGATGGAGCAAGCTACCTTTTCGCAATGAGCTAAGAACACAGGAGGAGAGAGCAGTTAAAGGACACAGAACACAATACAGAAATATGAAGGCAGTATTTGCAAAGATAAGCTTTTTATGTGCCAAACCACTGCTTGGAGGAACTCCTTCCTGAGCAGCAGTATGAGAAACATCACTAGGAAAAGCCATGTGGAACTCTGGATGGGGCATGAGCTAGGAGAAGGCAAAGAACACACCGTGCATTTCTGGTCAGCCCCACTGAGTTAAGAACACTTTTCATGTCCAGGTGCTAAACCATGTCAACTATTTCTACAAGGGGGAAGATCCCACTGGCTACCACAGCTTGACTTGAAACAGATGGAACTTTTTCCTTTGTTACATCATGTAACACTGATGTTTGCAACAGATAAGTCATATTTGTCTTGAAGAATTCCCTGATTATTTCTATTTTATAGTAATTTCTATACACAATTTAAGAGAAGATCTGGGGTAAGAAACAGCTTAGCACAAAATTCAAAGTGGTCAGGGACATGATAAATGCACAACGTGATATGAATTGACTCCCTGGGAGTTGAGAACGGCTATGGATATCATCTAAACACAGAAAATAAGAGGAGATTTCACAACTAGTATCAGCAATGATTTTTCATGATGTTATCTCCCAATTCAAAGCTCACATCATTTACCAAACAGCCAATTTCCTCAGCTACATTAGCTGTGTTGGCTGATTAGCTATCACACTTGCATTTTGTAAAATGGAGCAAAGGAGCTTAGAAATACCAAATTCTGAAGCTCACCATGTATTTGGTTTAAGTCATGTTTCTTCCCATAGAAGTAAAGGTGGAATTGTAGACCAAGAGAAAGCAACACAAACAAAATAAGAGCTTGACCTGGACATCAATCATCCTGTTTTTCTAAAAGGCCATTAAGCCAGTCAACCAAAAGAAGCAAGTGCAGTTGGACTTACTTGCCGGCGATGGAGTGCTGCACCCACTTGGAGGAGGGTGGCCATGGAGCCCATGGAGGGGAGGCAGGGAAAGCCCTCCGATGACAGGGGGAAAGAGCAACGGGTAGGGTGTGGCTGGATAGTGAGTCATGTGTCCATTCACAGCTGGAACGGGGCACGCGTGGCTACTGGTGGTCATGCTTCAGGTCTCACAGAAGGATGGGTGCTCTGCGGCAGGAACACATCACTTCAGGTCTTGAACCAAGGTAACACAAGCCAGGAGTTCAGATAGAGCTGTGCGCTGGGCCAAAGGCAACACAGTTCAGCTGGCGACCTGTCTTCTTCCCAGCACACTTTCTCTGCCTCTCATTCTGCTACGCTGGCACCAGGAGAGATGCTTCTTTCATTCAACTTCTCCATTTAAGACTGGGAAGACACCAGGACCTTCAAATTCCAGAGCTGTTAATTCTGTAAGAAAAATATACATATATATCGCAAATCAAACTTTTTCTCTGTTTATCAAGATTTTATACAAAAAATTTCTGATATTAATTTGGGTCTCCAACCTTGTTCCCTTATACTAATTTGCAGAATTACGTTTCTTAAATTCTTACATTCTAGTGTACAATAAAAGTTGTGCACACAACTTGAAAATAACTAGTCATCCTATTTTAAACAGTAGAACTCCCACTAGTTCCACTCAACCTGCTAAAATGTTCTCCGTGGCTCCTAAACAACTTGACACAATACATGTGGGAGTGTTTGTGTTTGTCTCTCTCCCTCATTAGCGTGTCCTCACCAGGAGGGCAGAGTGTTTCTCTGTTTTGTTAACAGCTATGCTTCAAGCTCCTGTAAAAGCTATAAATATTTGTTGAATGAAGTAAATTTTTGTTTGCTTTTTTTAGGGAAATAAATCATTTAATGCTACTCTAAACTATGTACTTTCATGATTGTACATATTCTTATGTGAGTAACATTGAACTTTATGCCAGCCATTTGGAATGATATATTGAGTGAGAAAAATATAATTATAGGGGAAAAATGCTGTATAACTTAAAGATAAGAGAAACATGGTAAAATATTTTGAATCAGTTCCTATGTCAACATATACACATTTCTTATAAGGAATTTCATCCATCAGTGGATCTGTACAACCACCATTCACCCATGTAACTGTCTGTCATATCACTCATACAGAAATCAAATCTAAACTTGTTGGTGTATATAATATTGAAGAACTCTAAATTGGTCCCTGTCCACATAAAGTTTCTAGTTTTAACAATTTCTCTTTGGGGTTATAGTCTTAAGGAAGTCTAAACTCTTCAACTCTGACAAAGGACATCGTGGAGATGTTCAACACCTAGGATTCCTCCAGAGTGGAAACACAAGACACCTAAAATAGATTTGAAGGTGGGCTAGTTGTGGATTTCATATACGCACCCTAGCCTCAGTCACCAGTATACAATAGGAGCTCTCAAACTTTGAAGCCCATTGAATGACAAGCTCTGAATGTCAACCCTGGTGGCTCTGAAAGAGAATATCTCAAGCCCTGCACAGAATAATCGTTAAGAGCAGGATTCTACAGCCAGGCTGTCTAGACACAAATCACAATTCCGCACCTTGGAAATTATCTCGCCTTTCAATCTATCACTTTTTTTTCCTGTAAAATAGGCATAATTAGAGAATGTACTTCACATAGTTACTGTGAGGATTAAATGAGGTACTATTACAGAAGAACAATGTCTGGTACAAACGCTAGGTAAAATTGCTATTAATATATGCATTGTCTCATTCAGTGCTATGCTTCTAAGAACAAGCTTGCTGGAGGCTTTAGAGCTGGGATAGAAAGGAACCCTTGTTACAGCAGTCCCAGGAAAAGAAGTAAAACTTATTTTAGAGAAGTGAAGAAGCAAAGTTGTGCTGTGAGTAAGGTAAGAACACCAGCTCTTTAAGGTTTACTGACTTCTCAGTTTGTTCAATAAGCCAGTTTGGATATGATCCCCCTAAAATACTGTAATCAATAATAACTTCCATTATTATTTACTAGTGGTCAGGGACACACACTACTTACAAACTCTAAGTTCTAGCTCTTAGAGTAGTCTTACAGGACAGCTCTCATCATCCTTAATTTCCAGAAGAGAAAACTATGGTTCAGTGAGTTTCAACAACTTTCTTAGATGTCATAGAGTCAGCCTGTGGCTGAGTCAGAATTTGACCCTCATTCTGAAGGCTTCACCACCTGCACTTCTTCCTCTGCCAGGGCTGGGCTTATATATATTCACATGCCTATGTGATGCTTGTGGCAGCCTAAAGATGAAAAACCTCCATGAGCAGCTGTGACATTAGCTTCTGTCTTCACTTAATGATATTGGCCCGATGGCCTGAATCTCTGGCCTATGAATATTAAAAATGAACATTGTCAATAGTGGCCACGTGGTTCCAAAGCTCCCTGGAACTCTACGAAACCTTACAAAGGAGATCTCATTCTCAGTTGGCTTGTGTAATATAGTAATCCCAAAAGTGATGTTCCACCCAAAATATCAATGCCCTTCCTAAACTTTCTAACCACAGAAAGTTAGTGGATTGTGCATTCATTTTATCTCAGAGGTAAATGCTTTTGGTGGTTTTTTCTACTAAAATGTATATAGCATTCAACATCTTTAATACTTTTATTTTCTAGTTTGTAGCAAATTAATTAGAAAATAAACAATGCCATTTAGTATATACTGCATTTCTGCTCAATTTGATTTTTAAATCACAAACAAAGCCAGCATTGTTATAAATGGTCTTTTCTATCTCCATTTGACAAACTACCTCATTAACTGGTGGAGCTGACAATTCAGCAAACCCACCCCCGCAGGGCACAATTCTCAGATTTTTAAGGCTTTTTTTTTTTTTTTTTTTAACCAACCAGGGACTGTTTGTATTCTGAATAATCCTTCATTTCTCTGTGCTTCAAATACTACAGATTGTCAGCATTTTGCTTGCCTGGTTGAAAGATTTGGTATCATGCCTGGGATCTTAAAAAAATAAAATTAAAACAACAAAATACTACTTATACTGATAATAGACAAAGAAAAAATCAATGTGGTGGGAAAATCCTGTTACGTTAGTAGAAAATTGTCTGAGCAGTCAGTGGGCCTGTGCTCACACATGTGACTGATTAAAGCTATTTCTGGAAGCAGAGAATTTCCTTTGTTTCAGGCTTTTAGGAACAAAGATGGTCATTGGTGTTAGCAGGGCTCTTTTTTCTTCATGCCTGACTTCAGTCTGGGCTCATTTGAGTTTTTTTCCTTCACCACCTGAGGCAAAGCAAACAGGAGCTGGGTGGAAGAGGGGAAGGAAGTGGGATCAGGTCTGGAGGTCTTAGATCTACCACCCATGCTTTGGTATCAATTTCACTATCTGCAAAAGGAATCAGGTGAAGAGGAGTAGGATTTCAGTCAAGTTTCTCAAACTGATGTGTCTAGAACACAAATTTTATAATACACTAGCTGGAAAAAAAGAATTAAAAATACTGTCTTAGGTAAAAAAGAAACAACATTTGGTTACGCAATAATCTGCCTTTGATAAATAGGGTGCCAGACAGGAGGTAGCAGAAGCCCATCCAGTAACCGTGCAAATAATATATCTTCATCTGATGGCAGGGCCTGAGTAATCATAACATTAATGCCCACATCTATAATGTTTTATTAATAAAACTGTGCTTTCTAGAGTTTAGTGCTTTTGTTACATTCAAAAGTTATTTGACAACAGTATAGAAATCTCTTTTTACATTGAATTCATTAGAGGTTGTTTTTACACTGATCTTAGCATAAAACTGTGTGCACACTTCCAACTTTATACTTCTCCACATTTAAATTTCATTTTATAAGCGTATTACTGATCCATGATTTTTAAAAACAGATTTTTTCAGATCCATGGTTCTCAGAGTGGGCCCCTGAGCCGGCAGTATCAGCATCACACGGAAATTTGCTAAAACGGCCAATTCTCTGGGCCCCACAAAAGACAACCAGTGAATCACGCACTCTGAGGAGGCCCCCAAAGTGTGCTCTAAGAAGCCCTCCGGAGGGCTCTGAGCAGCCACAGCTTAAGAACCACTCACCTAGAACAGAGGGTGGCAAGCTGCTTCTGTTGAGGGGTGGGAAGTCAATACGATTGATCCTAGTCCTGGCATTCTCTGTCGCACCTGCTCAACTCTGCTGTTGTAGCAGCTACTTATGGCACAAAAACAGCCACAGATAATCCATAAATAAGTTGCTGTGGCTGGACTCCAACAAGATATTATTTATAAAACAAGCAGCCTGCTCAATTTGACCTATGCTCGTGGTTACTGACCCCTGCTTTCCACTGATAAGAGCAGCTACTTTTCCTCATCCTTAAGTTCTTTCTCCAGAAGCTACTACTTGAAACTATTTTATGTGGCCTTTTCTCTTGTTCTTATATCTCTATTTCTAGATAATATACTTAAATTCTGTTTTTCATAATTTTGTAAAATTTTCTTTAGTATCTATTGGTTTCACTTGTAGGTGTGATCTAGTTCTCTTAGGCTATTGCCCATGCATACAAAACTCTCAATTGTTATCTTCAACTATGTTGCTCAGATTACCAGATGTGAGAATGGAATATTGTTCAAGGCATTAAAGAGAATAAGAAAATGATTATTAGATAAAACATTAGAGATCATACAGAGTTTCACTAGACAAGATGGCAGGAATTCACCATGGTAGTTCCATTGCATATTGTTACTTTCAAACCAGCTGCTCAGATTACCAGATATAAGCATGCAAAATTGGTCAGAACATAACTGTTCCTTTCAGTATACCATCAGACATCAGCAGTACAGTTATCACAGCTATTCATATATATATATATATATATTTATATTTTGCCTTCCTTCTTTCTTTTTGCTTCTTTCCCTCATCCCAGTCGTTCCTTCCTTTGAGCAATTTCTTTCCCTTTCTCAAAAATTTCCCTTTCCTACCATCTATTGTACATTCTGAGTTTTACTTATTCTTTCAGGTTCCTAAACCAGGGAGACAATATGATGTTTATACATGTGGGTCCAGTTTATTTCACTTTTGAGTGTGGTCTCTAGTTGCATTTGGGGGTTTTTCTTATATTTATGAATAATTCTAATTTTCACACAGACATTTGTGCCAACATACACAATAAATGAATTCCACAATTAAAGACATTTCTCTTGTTGTAGAACTGACTGGCTGACTTCTAGACTCGTATGGGGATTTCAGAGTAGGATTTCCTACTTTTTCTCTTTTATTGAAACTCCTCTTTCTTGGACTACATATTTTACACTTTCTTGGGTGTCTTCTTCATTTAGATGGCTTTTTTCTCCCCAAGGTTTCTAAAAGAATGGTACATGAGAGATAAATTCTTGAGACTTTGAATGCTATTTTTATGTTGCACCTCATACTTGATAGTTTGGGTAGGTATAAAATTACAAGTTAGATACAATTTTTAAATCAGAAATTTAAGTATATTATACCATTTTCCAAACTTCTTACAATGATTTGGAAAAGTCCAGTATTATTATGATTTCTGATCCTTTAGGTATAAAAGTCTTTATTTTCTAGAAATCTTTAAAATCTTCTCTTTATCACTATAGACTTTTTCCTCTTGTTCTGCACTGTGCATTTGATCATGGTCAACCTTTCAGCTCATGTTATTCTGTTACGGAAAGTTTTAACTTAATTTTATTTGATGATGTCATCCTTAATTTCTACTTTATCCTGTCTTTGGAAATTTTATTTAGATTGTGGACCTTCTGATCTAATCCTTTAATTTTACTATCTCTCCATTGCTACTGCATGCTTGTGGTCTTCCTTCTGAAAAAGAGCCAAACTCTTTACTTCTTATTCTATAGAGTTTTATATTTATACTAATATATTTTAACATTCCAAATGTTTTTACTTATAAATTTTGCTTTTACCATAACTGCCACACCTTTTCTGATTGCTTTTAGAATATTAAAACAGTTCTTTTTAGGTATTTATTCTGCTAACTATATTGACTTTCCTTCACTTTTTTCCTGGTGCTCTATTTCTTTTATTAGGTGTGTTCCTAATGTATCATCTGACAAGTTCTCCAGCCTTGTACATTCATATTCAAAAGAGAAGCATATTATAAATTCTGTTTTCACAAGTGAACTTTGTCAAGTGAGTTTCATGATAAAGTGATCAATCTGTACCATTTCATTGTGGAACTGTCTAGATGTCAGATTTAAGGATTTTAAAAATTCAGGACTCTTGGATAACTCTACTGAGAAATCCTCTAGGCTTCTGTTCAGGGTTAAGAGGAGAGAAAAATCCTTATTAAAAGGCTTTTTGGTGGTTGAATGGACCAATAAGACTGGCGTTGCTATTATTAAATATGTACCCTCTCACGCCTTCCTCCTGCTTTCAATCTACTGACGCGTCCACTCCAAGTTCGTGCTTGTTATCCAGAACTCCAAGTAAGCCACTGGCTCAGTGGCTTCAAAGAGTGGCTTTGCCTTTTTTACCAGGATTGAGTCATAGTACCCACCACAATCTAACAGATACAGGAGTAGAGTTAATGGTCCCCTATTCAGAACAGATTTCCTCAGTTTTCAGCTTTTCAGGGTATGTGAAACATCTACTCTCTGGGACTGGCCAAGAAGTCTGTATGTTCTTGCTTCTCCTTTTCATATCTTCCTTAGATACTCAGCAATCAGCTTCCTGCACTTTGTCAATTTATTCACCACTACACATCTACTCTCCATCTTCATAAAAAGCTATCACTTTTTGTGTATGATTAGCATTACTTGTGTTCTTATTACCTTTGATAGCTTATACTTTTTATATCCCTGGATTGTAATTTCAGTAAATATTTCACAATAGTAAAACTGCATGTCTTTAATGGATACTTCACTAGATGTTTATTAAATTTTAATAAGTAACCTGTCATCAACTAATTTTGGGAAATTTGAACTGGATGATTATCCTTTCAGTTTCAAATTCCTTCTGTAAAAAAGGAGTTGAATACCTATAGGAAAAGTTTCACTTAAGATCCTAGATAATATTTCAATTGATGTCCAAACTGTTCATCCTATGGGGTAAGAGAAAGGTATTAATGGCCCAATCTTGAGAGAGACAGAGAAGGAAGAAGAGAGGGGAAAAGATGGTACAGAGAGAGGGAAAGGAAGGGAGAGAGGGAGAGAAGAACGAGGGAGAGACAGGAAGAGAGACTGACAGACACAGAGACAGAGACAGAGAAAGGAGAGGCAGGGGGAAGAGGAGTGAGAAAGGGACATGCGACCTACCGTGGTAGATACGTTATGGGGCTGTGTCAAATGCCTCCTGCAAATACAGATGAGTTTGACTTGGTTTTGTCATTTAGCTGCAAGCATATCAGATAACCAGGAATGTGATTTAATGCATCATATGTCCTTTCTTGAAGACATCAACTTGGAAAGCGACTTTTATTAGAACCTTGCTTGAAACACAGGAACCAAACACTTTAACATGGTGAAAAGAGTTAGTTCTATAATATGCTACCTTGAAGTGTAATCCAAGTAACAAAATACATACAATTTTTAGAGAAAACACTGCATGTACTTCCTCCCACACCAACTTGGTGGCATTATAGCTGATGTGTTAACAATCTTCTTCTTTTTTTTTTTTTTTTTTTTTGTGGTACTGGGGATCGAACTCAGGACCCTGCGCTTGCTAGGCAAGCGCTTATTCCACTGAGCTATATCCCCAGCCCAGCTGATGTGAATAACATAAAAAAATCTGGAAGTGAAATTTTAAAATGCAATGCAAAAGTTTTCTTTCTTTCTTTCTTTCTTTCTTTTTTTTAACAGAGTGGTGTGGAAATATCTATGCTTTGACAGACACCCCATGCACACTGCCTCTCTCTCAAATGTACTTTAGCTCAAATTTCCCCATTTACTGAAGGCACTCGTTCCAGTTAATGCCACTTAAAATTTCTCAAATGCATTCAGCCAAATACTTGTTTTCAACAAAATGCCAAGCTCAGTACAAACCTGTCAGTTGTTTTGCTGCTGTTCGTCACAGAGAAGAAACATGGCTGTCAGGAGTCAGTTTTGCCTGCCTGGTGGTTTTGCAGCCTCTCTTATATGCAGCATCTTCACCACAAATATTGCTGGTAAAATTATGTTTAATTTAAACAAAAGAATTGGAAATTTTAAATTTTGGTCAAAAAGGTACATTTTTTACTTCTTTTTAATTTAATTTATACATGAAAGAGATAGAAGGAAGTCCTTTACAGGAAATAATACAATCAAAGGAGTTCCTTAGACCACCAAGTGGGCAGAAAATGAAATCTGAATAATTTCCTCTGCAGCAGGAGGGGTCACTTAATATATTAAAAGTTTTTTTAAAAAGTATACACAAAGTGTTCCTGTACTCTTTTTTTAGGTCATTTTTATAAGATTCCATTTATCAAAGAAACGGAAGTGAAAATGGGACTTTCAGAAAAATAGGCAGAAAGAAACATACATTGGAAGTATAAAAGTCTAAGATTTTTAGTTCCATAAATTACAGGAGCAGTAAAATAAATAAGAAGTTTTAGGGAATCAATACTTCACCCAAAGTTATGTCACATGCTAGTACTGCACACACATGTCATAAAGAGTCAGTTTTCATCGAAGATCTTTTACACAGGTTCCAAAACATAAGACACAGGGTAGGTATTAGGCTAGATGGCTGCTGGTACCATTACTTTCTTTTGAGAAAGAGACAAGGCATTGCAGCAGGGAACTCCCTGTACAATGGTTTCCATGATTGCATTTATCATGGGATCCTGCCAAGAGAAGCAGGATAACTGGACTAGGGTTGGACTTTCAAGGGACAGTCATCCATCCACAGGTTGGTTGGTGGTCTGAGAGACAGCCTGGAGGAAGTTTCCCCAATGGGGCCTCTACATGTTGGAGTGTCCAACATATTAAGAAAGAGAGAAAACTGGCATGGAAATGGAAAGATATATAGAGAAGTAAAGTTGGCAGAATATGTGAGGCGAGGAAATGGTGTGTGAATAAGAGGCACGAGATAGGACAGAAGACCAAGACACTAGTAAGAAAGAGATAAAATGAGTCATAGATACAGGTAGCACATAAGGTTGGCACTAGTGTCAACACTAGTGTGCTAGGCTTTGTGAGGTCTGAGTTTTCAATTTTTAAAATGATGTGTAGCTTTCCTTTCTCCTCTCTTTCTTATAAGAATCTCCTAAGTAGTACCTTAGGTCCCATATGATCCTTACCAAGCCAGCACTTTCGCCACTCATTCTGGTAGAGTAAGATAACCAGAGTTCAGTTGACTGCACTTAGACCCCTGATGGAACATCAACTTGCCTGTGAAAATTAAACCTAACATAAACTTATCAAGTGGAATCCATGAGCGTCCATTAGTGAGTGACACAGTGCTGGAAGAAAGATAAAAAATGAGACCCTTGATGTTGATAATTTAACATGGAGGGTAGGACAGATATAGAGGACTTTGCTATAGTCAGCTCAGCATGTATGCCAGATACATATTTATTTGAAAAATACTCATGGTATGTTTCCTTATTTAGTTTATAAAAGGAAAAATATTACTGTAGAAGTCATAACACAGTTGCAAGAGCAGCACATTTAAGTGACAAATACTTAATATTAACATTTAAATATTGTAACGTTTATAATTTGGGAGTCTAGATTTACTCTAGAGAGTGAGATATAGTTGTAAATATAATTTAAATAAATTTATATGCTTGGATTTTCAAAGTCAAGACCACGAACAAGCAAGAATGAACATATGTTGGGGTTATTTGAGTTAGTAAAATAAATGAGATGGCCACACAGTGTCCAGATCAATAGGAAAGAGCCTATCAGAGCTGCTGCAGAACATCTGGGCACCATACATCAGGGCTACTTATGCCAAGTCCAGGTCTCTTCAGGTTCTGGAGCTGACACTGATTACCTCACCTACATGAACCACTTAAATGTACCTTGGGAACTTCTTGTATGGCATTAGAATCTCAAATTTTCTTGCTGCTCAGTACCCATGAGGCTAGGGTGATATCTGGACCCATTTCATCAGCATCCCTATCACCTGAAGAACTCTCCCTGGCCCCCTCTCCCCTGCCCAGCACCTTCTAGCTGAGGTCAAGATGCTTTCTCTGCTCTGGCCACATGTCCTCTTCCTAACAGATGAATGAGCCTTATAACCATGGTTCTAGGAGCTAGTTATGTATTCATGCTAATCTAGACAAATAATCCAGACTCACTATATAGCTCTGACTTACAGCCTCTGTCTTTACTCACTGTAGTTTGGTCTATATGCTTTCCATCACAGTAGGCATGCCAACTGTTAACTCCCTTGAAACAAGCCCTGTGAGCAGACAATTTACCATAGCTCAGGTCTTCTGTACCATGTCCTTTCCATCCCCATTACATTTATCCTCCTGAAGTCAAAGGAAACACCACAGCTGGATTCAGTAGAATGCAGCTTTCCAAATGGCATTCCAGGATACAGGAGAAGTATGCCTGTCACTTTGATGTTCTTAGCCTCTAGTGGCTTTACAGAGCCTGAAGTGAAGGAGGAAGACAGAACCCTTGATTTGTGTTCATCTATTAGCAGACTCTGTTTTACCATCAGGGGCTAAGCATGGCTTTCTGTGTGTAGCATGACTTGAGAAACATTTGCGAAGCATTACATTAGAATTATCATAACACAGTGAAGGCAAAACCAAAAAGCATACACATTTTTACTTCAGGTACAGAAAAAACACCTAATTAATTTCTGCTTTTTCTTGCAACCAGATTTGGTCAGACTTCAGAATCTTCCCTGATTAATAGTAGGGACTTAGTCTGTTGTTATTAAGGCATTCTTTTCCTTTCAGGGTTATGAAAAGAATCTGGAATTTTATAGGGTGCAAATCTTTGAGGCAGTCTATAAGAAAAAAAAAGGTAGCAAATGTTGGCAATATATATGGACACTGGAACATTTGAACCTTGCTGATGACAATGTAAAATGTTGCAATCACTTTGGAAAAAAGTATGAGAGTTCCTCAAAAAGTTAAACCACAGAGATACCATATGACCTAGCAAGTCTGTGTGTATCTGAGAAAGTTAAAAGTCCACATCCATGCAAACATCTGTGCATAAACATTTATGATCACATCATTCATACCGTCCAAGAAGTAGAAACAATACATTTGTCCAACAATTGATAAATGGACAAAGAAAACGCTATTCATCTCTACCACAGAACATTATTTAGATATAAAAAAGGAACTAAGTAGTGATATATGGAGCAGCATGAACCTTGAAAACATTTATACTGCATGACAGAAGTCAGACATAAAATGTCACATATTATATAATTTCATTTATCCAAAATAGGCAACACTCTGGGTCAAAAATTATATTACTGATTATTTTGTTTTGAGGTCATATATCATCTTGTCTTTGTGTTGTTTTGATTTTGTTTCATTGTTGTTTTGTCAGGTTTTTAATTTTTAAAATTAAAAAAGTTATATTACTGGTTGCTAGGGACTGGGAGACATAGTGACTGCCGATAGGTATAAGGTTTCTTTTTACAATTGTGAACATATTCTACAATTAGTGATAATTATGGTGAAATAAGTTGCAAATGTCCTAAGAACAACTGAAGTGTACATATTGAAACTAAATTTTGAGTTACATCATATTTTAATAATTAAGGAAGATGAACATGCATGTACCAACCCACCAACCTCTGGGGCCGGGCCCAGGCTTTTCTGAGATGGGATACCCTGCCCCTTAGTTCTGACTGACTGGCTTCTGCACTCTGGGTTCCATGCAGTCATTTCTCTTGGAAGAGCTTTCACCTCAAGAAGTCTCTGCGAGGATTAGGGCCACGTCCTCCACACTCACGGGCCCCATGGACTCCTCTGTCAGCATCTTTAGGACACTGCTTTTCCACCATCTTCCTCTTCCTCTGAAATTCTTACATTCGGTATTTTCAAAATTCTTTCACTATTTTTGTTTCTTCTCAAAGGTATTTTGTTATAGTTACATCAGTTAACTTTAAATATATTCTGCGCTTTGGAAAAAAGAGGTGAACAAGATATTTGTACACATAAAAGTCACTTTGCAAAGAGATATTGCAATATGTACTGGGAAAAGTAGGGAGAGAATTATGAGAAGTTTACATTTTTGAGCCAGTAACTACTCAGAAGAGAGTCTGGAGAAGCAATTTATAGCCCGAGGTCCCATGGATGCAGGCCTTTGTGGAACACAGCCAGCTGAGTTAGACTGAACAAGGGACCCCTAAAGCGTCTACGTCCTCATTGCTAGAACCTGGAAATAGCACTTCATATAGTAAAAGACACCTTGCTATGCGATTATAGTTAAGGGTCTTGAAATGGGGATACTACCGGGATTATCCAGGTAGCCTGGGGTCCTTACAAGAAGGAAGGAATGGAGATGTGACTACCGACAAGGACAGAGAAGTAATAAGAGAGAAGCAGAATTGGGGTGACATGCTTCGAAGGTGGGGGAAGGGGTTAGAAGCCAAGGACCACAGACAACCGCTGGAAGATGAAAAAGTAAGGAAACAAATTCTGTCCGCAGAGACTTCAAAGGGAGCTAACAGGTGACGTATCCACTTTAGCTCAGTGAAACTTGCTCTGGAGCTCAGTCTTCCAAAGCTATATCTGAATTTTTATCATTCTTAATTGTAATTGTTACAGCAGCAGTAGGAAAAACATCAGCTCCCTCTGAGCCCTAAAGAATCCAGTCAGAAGCATAAGCAACAAATATTGACAATTACATATCCTGGAATCAGTAGGCAGTTCTGTTCACACGGAATTTTTTCTATGCAGTGGGGAAAACTGAGTATATGGTACTGATCAGTGAGAAAATGTGGAGATGCTCACTGCTGGCCACTACACCTACTACAGTCCTGACACACAGATGGCATCAAATGCTGTCAGTTTTATACAGGATATGGAGTCTACAAGAAGTTGCTGGTCAAAGTCATGTCAAGAAAAGAGGCAAAACTAGCACTGTTGGGAATGTACCACCAGCCCTGAACAAATGTTTATTTGACTATTTTGTTTCTTTCTCCCATGCTGTATGGACATTATGTAAGATCATTTATTCATCTGTGGTTTCAGAGTTTCCCTGAAAATTACTTGAGCCCAGACGTAAGTGATAGAGCTACTAATTTAAAACAAATATGATGGAGACAGGTAAAGGTAAGAACTCTCCACTCTTTGTGTACTTGTGTGATTTTGTAGAGAGTCTGGAACAAAAATAGTAAATTGAGTGTTTTGATTTATTTACTTTTTGGAGACAATTTCCTTTACTATCTTAATTAGCCCATCTATGGCCCCAAGAGACTTGGAGTAGGAGAAAGGGGGTAATGATCTCCTTTACCAAATGTGTCTGCTTTGTCTCCTCTTACTTTGCCAGAGGGATTTAGGGCTGGTTTGGAGTGAAGTCTTAGAGAAAATGAAAGGTTTAGTCTTACTTGAACACGAAAGTGTGTTCTGTGTACATTTAGGAGTGACTTATTTTAAAGCCGTCCTAAAGCTGTCTTCTCCTAAAAATTGGTGGTTTCGTTGGGTAGCACCCAATTCCATCATGGGACCTCCTTTCAGCTTTTCCATTTTTCACTAATACACCTATGAAAATAAGTGGCAGACCAAGGAGAACAACTCTTAAACTTCTTCACTTAGTGCATCTCAAAGAGCCACTTAGGTGATGTGAATGTCATGTAAAACCAGTATAAAATATCAAGTAGAATACATTTTCCAGTGCACTTTTCTTTCCAAGCTGTCTTAGTAAATAGCTTAGTAATTTATTCAGATTATGCTGCCATTTCTCAACACACTTGGAATTTTGTTGTGTGTGTATGTGTGAGGCGATGAAAATATTAGAGGAAATGTGGCAGAGACATTGCTATATTTTCAGCAAATCTCATTTCCTTTCCCTTCCAGTTCCACAGCCAAACAGTATTCCCCAACTTCACCTTCAACTGGGCTAAAGATTAAGACATATTTCGGGCTGGTGGAATAGGGGTGTCTGTGCTGTGTGTGACCTCTGGACCTGCATCTCTTATGTAACCCTCCGAGCTGTTTTTCTTTCACTACTTGCTGGATACAGAAGGTCCATTACAGAGCTCCAAGGACCTACAAAATATCAGAGCCACCCTGTGGAAAGTACTTGGCTCTTGATTGGTGGCTAGAGCACAGCCCTCCCCCTGACCTGCACTGGATTGTGACACCGAAGTGAAACACACCTGCAGTGTTTTAAGGCACTGAAGTTTGGAGGTCTATGCCGTAATGAGACTGACTACTACTGGCACTGAATATATAGAAATAATGATTTCATGATTTCACATTTGCACTTTAATTTTTGAGTTCCAAAATTTCCCTGTCCCTATTGACTAGACTTTTTTTTCTGAAAATTTTAAAGACAAAAATATCCTAAGGATGGAGAATTACCACCTTCTCAAATGATGGCTATGAAGGCCATTAAAAAGAAGAGGATAAAAGATAGTTTTATCAGTGGCACGACTGAGATAGTTTAACTTTGCCAAGTATGATTTTTAAAATCAATAGCATTTCTGTTTGAATTCATAACACAATGAAATTGATGAAGGCCTGGATATTCCAGTTCTTAAAAACTAGGTAGTTTATTTTTTCAAGAAAATGTTCCAGAACCTGGTCAAGGACAGTCTACATGAGTTTCTAGAGATGGGCATGCACAGGAACTGCTAGCTCATCGGGTAAATCACTTTTTTATGTCACAGGCTCAAAATCCCCTCCTCAGAATATGGTGAAGCACTCAAAAAGATTTAAAAAAAGAAAGTGACCTGTGAGGAAACATGATGGCCACTTGCATGGGGGCATGAGAACTCCAAGACTCCCCCATCTGGTCATACTATGAAATAGCTTCTACCTTCTCCCTCATAAATTCCTTCATGACAGCTGATTGAAGGGGAGGCATAGCTAAGCATTTTTTTCTCTCAGCTTCTGGGTTCCTTAACTACTCACTAACTTTCAATAAACTTTTAACTTTCAATAAAACTATAAATGCTGCAAAAATTGGTCCCACAGTATTGTTTTCTAAGCTTATGAGTCAGTGACTCCTTCCTTGGTCTCAAGAGTTCGTAAGAAAATTGAGCCATCAAATTATGGTAAAGTAGTTTAAAATGATTACCATTATGATAATCAGAGCATTCTACATAATGAAAGCATAGCTTGCTTTATGTATGGCATATGGGGATGGTGTGATCTTCCTAGTGAAATTCACAAGATAGAGATAGGAAAAGGGATGTTAGTAAGGAAATACAGCAGCCAGTGACAGTTTGGCTAGTAACGCATTGTCCAGTAATGCACGTTAGTAGTCTTTTTAGTTGTTTATATATTTGAATAGGAAGTTATATTGAAAATTTCAACTGCAGTTGTGCAAATAGCACATTCTGAGTTAAAATGCTATTTATTAACTATTATCTTCCTTCAAAATCAAGATAACCATATTTTGCAAACGTTATTAATCCAGAATGTGTCAAACTGTGGACATTCAGGATAAATAGTAGTCTGTTGCTCTAGGTTCTGGTGTATGTGATTAAAATCTCTAGCATGCTGCTCTCTAAGTTCACACCTTATAAACAGAGAGGTGAATCTTATTCAAGAAACATTCCATACAGTAAATAAAGCTACTGGTAGAAGCAAAAGGTGAAGTCTCAATTTCACTGAGTCTCAGTGTCCTGATTTTTAAAATGGGACCAGTAACACTATTCAACTCACAAGGTCCTGATCAAGATTCAGTGAGGTTATGTATTCTACCTGGCACCTAGAAGGCACTGCCAATCTTAATATTGCAGGGTCTCTGAAAATGCCCGATAGTTTTAAGTATATTTAGTCAATTCAACCAGCTTATTTTCATGCAGCTGAAAATAGAATAAGAAACCTTTTCCCTCATATTTATCTTTAATAAACACCCTATTGTCAGATGTAGATTCACATACATACATTTACACACATACACACGTTTCAAAAAGTACAATTTTTTTGAATTAAAATCAATTTAGAAAATTTCAGAAAAAATGACCAAAGTATGAAATTTGTCATTCTTTTCCCTGACATTTTTACAAATCTTTACTAAAATCTGCAGCTCCAGCATTCCAGCTGTCCAGCTAGCTAGGAGTTTGAGGGCAAGGCCTGCCACATTCTTAACTATTGTGTCACTATGGTAATCTGCAAGAGACAGCACTTCTTTTAGCCCTGTTCTAGTTAAAACTCAGCCTGTTTCTCTGTTGCTTAAACTCTATTTCCAGGAGGAAAAAAAAAAATTGGCCTAAAAATTCCTCTGGGCCAAAACACAGCCTTGGGCATCTTATGCTAAGAAGGACTAAAAAATACTTGTTAAGGCATTTTTCGAATCTGTTGTAGGGTTGCAAGCATCTTCAGACTGTGCATTCTTAAAAAATAACTAGCTTTGTGTTAGCAGAAAAATATTTTAAAAATTAAAATGAAAAATTAAGTGAAAACCCCAAGTGGCACTTTTTTTTTTTTTTTTGGTAAACAGTACAAGAATCTGTATGATCAGAGTCACTTAAAGCAAAGGAAAACTAGAAGTGAGAATGCTCTCACTGGTGATGTGAATGAACGGCTGCATTTCTGTGACACTTTCCTGCATTCACTGCAACAGATGGGATTCCAGGGCTAACTGGCCTCTGTTGAGATGAATGAGATTCCACAACTATTAGCACATTGGCATAGAAATGGGCCCGATTGGTTGCAGGGCCATTCTTACAGACACAAAGAAGATCACAAAGCTATCCTGTCCCCAGTGTCTGTCAGTGCAGACCCATCCATTATCAAATCTCATTCATTCCTGCCAAAGCTACATTCACTATCAGATGACATTCTTCAGGCATTGCAAGGAAATCCTGAGGATTTGATCATCTATTAACAAGTACTGATGCTGATGTGGCTGGTTTGGCAATAGAAACCCCAACGCCATTCTCACAATGGTAATACAAGTTAAAAAATCGTCAGGCAGAAATCAAACACACAGAGAAAAAGTGGACTCACCCATAATCAAATGGACAAAGGCCTCCTGTGTTGGCAAAGGTCACTCAAGACATTGAAATTCAATGAAGGAGGTTTTAAGTTAAGGAAAACAGGCAAGCACCAGGGAATCTACCCTGTAAAAAGACTGGGGACCAAAGCCTGCTTTCCTAAAGAAAGGAGCCAGCATGGGGTATGCTTTGCAGATGGGCTGGGGTAGCAGACAAGCTGCAGAGCACATCTGGCACACAGGTGTATGGGCTCCTATTCCTAAGCCAGCCATCAACAGACATGTGCAAAAAGCACTACTGCTGTTTTGGGTGGAAAGCAAAAGGAATTACGGCTCAGAGATCATAATGTTTTATAAAAAAAGAGCATAGGTCCCAGCCAAAACATTCTTCCTTCGGTGGATTTTATTTTTAATCCACCTACTTAATTAACTAGCTCCTCAGTGGATCAAATGATATTAGTGAGGTAGAGTAATACCGCCACTGGAGCAGCCATTTAATTCTGGCAACTCCAAAGCGAATTATTTCATAAATGGATAGTTTATTCAATTCAGTTCAGTTCCAATTCAATTCTGAGCCCCTTCTATGACCAAAGGACTGAGCTAGACCCATGGGGAAACAGAGCAACAGGGAGACAATCCCTGCCCACAATCTACCAAGGGAATAGTGACTTCTTCACAAAGCACAACAGTGCAGTACACGCACCATGTGTGCGTGCTGGGTGCGGGGGTGTGGGGAGAAGGAGTCACAGAAGGAGGAATCTCATTCATCGGGAAAGGCAGGGAAGACTTGGAGCAGAGAGCATGGAAGATGTGTACTGAAAGATACCAAGAAAGGAGTTGAGCAGACAGAAGGAAAATACATCCTAGATGTGGTAAGAGTCCAGTTCAGATAGAACGTAGGAAAAACAGAGTGTAGTGATACAAATCTAAATGAGAAGACGGCAGTGAGAATGAACACGGGGATAGATGTGACAACATTACCATTTAACAAGGAAGGAGATGAAACAAATTTCAGAAATGTCTGCTGTGAGTTAGGTATTACGCTGGATACCGGGATCCAGAAATAAAAGACCCACACGTAGTACAGTATGCCCTTCCAGGTAATTTATAGCTTAGTGGTGGGGAAACAACTCGTAAGGGTTTACTGCAGGCTCTGACGGAGGCAGGTGCTCAGTATTGTGAAAACATAGCATCTAAGTTGAGAAAAGACTAGTAGAGTGACAACTGAACTGGGGCAGGGCCTTCTACAAAGAATATAGAAACTGCTAAGCAACAGCCTGGGAGAAGTAAGACATGAGACTAGAAAAGATAATCTGGATGGAGGACCTTGCACACACTGTCACAGAGATGAGACTGTTCTCCTGAGTGTAACCGTAAGGAGCTAGTAGCAGGTTTGAAGTAGGGGAATGACGTCCTAAGATCTGCGTATCATAAAGACCTCTTTGGCAGCTGTGTACAAAACTGGTGCTAATTCCAGAGGCAAGAAAAGCAGACATGTGATGATTCAGTGGTTCCTCTAGAGAACCTGAGATTTTGGCATAATGAATCCAGGGGTGGCATGGATAGGGTGCACGTGGGGGGAAAAGGAAAGAATCAGCTCTACTCTGGGGCTTTGGTTTTAGAAGCTAAGCCAATACTGGCACCTTTTGGCAAGCCAGAGACTTGAGCATAAGCAATAGGGAAGGAAGAATGTAGCCCTGGATGAGTTACTTTGGCATACCTGCGGATCATATTAGCAGAAACTTCCATTAGCACAAGTTGATTCTACAAGTCAAAATCCTTTTAGGAAAAGGGATCGGGAGAAACCAAGGTATCTCTAATTGTACACTCCCATATAGCTGGCTCCTGAAAAATCACTGTGCTCACAGAAGAGAATAATTTTGAATAAACATAATAAAGGTGAAACACATGCCAAGTTCAAATGCAAAAGGCCCGTGTGTTTTCTGTATTCCTTTCTATACCTGTGAAAAGATAATGGTCTTTAGAAGGTTCAGTAAATGTCAATAGGATCTAAACTCTAAGTTGCCTGGCTCTTTCACCTAGCAATTATTCAGTCGCTGATAAGTACAATGTATAATATTATAGAAAAGTGAAGCAAATCTGCTCAGACAAAGCCTGTCCCCAACAGCAGTGTCTTCTGCTGAAGCTGGAAATGGCCATAGCCCACAACAAGGTAAGGAATGAGCCAAGTGCTGTGAGATTTCACAGTGAAGTGAATAAGGGATAAAGTCAAAGTGAACTATGGGTGACCCTACAAGCTGGCCTTTAGTTGGATTTTAATTTCTTTTCATTACGAGAGAGTTTATGCATTAACAATAGCTGTCTGACTTAGTATTTTGGTACTCTCTTCTATTTTGGGGTGAGTACTTTATCTTACCTTACTCATCCCAATTCTGATCAGGAAAAGTTATCCATAATTCAGATGAGGCAGACAGGGACAACAAACCAGGATGATCAAATCAAAATCATGCCTTTCCCCTAAATCACTCGAACTTCACAACTACTCTATTTTGCTCTTGTGAGAACAGCTATCTCCGCACATGAGCTGTCTTTGCATGTACTCAGTGAGGATGAAACTTTGAGCCACACTTGGGTGCACAGTTTATTAGTGATATTTTGATCACTTAGTTCATTTGGGAATTACTTGTTAAACTCATGAGAATGATGAGCACAAAACAAAACCTCTTCCTGTATGTTTAGGCCTCTGTACTTCACAGTTTTTTTTTGTATTGCTTCCTAGTGAAGAACCAGAGTTCATGAAAACACATATACAGAAAACCTGCGTCTGTCCCTTGGTGGGTTTGGGTTATGAATTGGGGACAGGCAATGAAGAATTCATGAAAGAAATAATGAACGACACATCAATTAACGCAAAATTCTTCTCTGCTTTTGCCCTGAGGAATTCCACTCCTTCTTCCCCCTCAAACAGTTTGTCTTGGTTCCACTCAAAATGATGTGTAGAGAAAGCAATCTACCACTGCAGCCCACATGCTTTCAGAAGCCTTGGATTTCTTTGGGAAGCGCCATCTGGCTGGTGGCCCCACCTGACCCTGTTTAGTTTATGAATTCTGATGAGCACATAGGTCAAAGCATTACTTCTCTAAGTGGCATTTTAAATGATTTTAATATACTTCCATAAAGGGTCAGCTGCCAGGACTCACAATTGTGGATTCTAAAATATAGAGGGGGTGTAGAGTCTTTTAAAATAGTAAATGATTTAAAAATACCAAGCCTGTGGGCAATACTGTGTGTGTGTTTATAAATATACATGATATATAGTATGCACACATGCTGTACACTCTCAATTTTGTGAAATAGCTTTATTCCTGCTCAAGGAGAAGTATTTACTTATATCTATTATTTGTATTCTATTAGTTTTTATTCTTTTCACTTGTAATGTCATATAAATAAAAGATCATTTTCCCTTCTGGTATTTTTCCTTACAAGAAAACTTCTCTTGACCTAAGAAGAAACAAAGGTACCAATTACTAATTTACCTTATAATATTTTAGACAAATTTCAAAATCATATTGACCAGGTTTCCTGTGGAAAAGGATAAAATCTTTAGCTAAGTTTTCCTAAAATAGAAATATAAATGAGTTGAAAGCACAGCAATTCAAAATCACAGGAAAAAATACCAACACTCCCTACATCCACGTATCTAGAGAGTATTTAAGCTATTTCACTTTATAAACTTCAACAAGGATATGATTTCTGGTGCTCTGGCTTATAGAATCACTTGGGAATGAATAATTCATAGGCTTTTTACCAAGCCTCCAGTGTAAATCAGTCAAATATAGCAGCATGATATTCATGCTGAATTTTTAAGTACTTAAAACATTTAGATGGAAACTTTTTCTTTTCAAGAGAGAGGGAGGAAGAATGTCATTTTCCCTCTGCTCACGTTGCCCAGGCGTACTTTCATTCTGTACTTTTAAAAAAAATCTATGAAGAGGAATTTAATTAAATAATAAACCAGTTAATGGTAGAAGCAAAGAAAAGCAACCAAAAAAACTTTCTCAGTGTTATGTTTTCTTTATTAACATACTGATGTGAAACTAAACAGAAAAAGCAATCTAATAACAAACATTCCTTTGAGACATGTTCAGGGAGCAAAAGGACATCCACTTATTGTTCTGCCCATCCGATTGGTCCATATATGGCAATAAAGGTACAATGGACGGAAACAGGAAACAGACTGGCACATCTGTAGTATCTTATTAGCAGCTAATGGATATCTGAGAAGAACATGCATATAATGCTGAATCGTCTGTACCAATCTCCTAAGCAATTATTCTTAATTAGTGGGTTCTGTTTATAGATTCAACTTAGTGTACCCTTATGCATCAAAGAGATGAAGGCAGCTGGAGAGAAAGAAATGACACCCTTAAAGGAAAAGTATTGCAAGATGTTGGAGAATTTCTTTTTTGTGAAGGAAACTTTATTTCTTTCTCTGCGCTGGCATAAGCAGGCTTTCTCTTTTATGCATGATTTTAAAAAATGGTAGAAAATATTAACCAAGGCAGGTTAAGTAAAAAAGTATCTTGTCATTGGTCACAGAAGATGCAAAGAAAATCAGTGAAACCAAATAACTGTGCAGGACAAAATTCTCCCTCGTAACTGTTACTCTAAACATCTCCAGAAGGTTTCATCCTCCCCCTCCAACCAAATGCAGCGCTTTAATTCAGAGATGCGGCACCTGCAAATAGTGCCTGCCAAATTGGAAGCCAAGGGGCAAAATGGGCGGTGTGACCAGCTGTATCTCCATAAAAGAGAGAACACAAAATGGGTTTTCCAGGCCAATGTAGTCAAAGGGGATCTGAACATATTCGGAGAGCCACTGAGCCAAGTGCCCACTGCTGCAAATGGAAAAATATTGTGCAGATCAGCTCTACACCTACCCAGCAGTACACAGCCCTGTCTTATGAAAAAAAGAATGAATTTCTTTTTGGGGGAACAGATGCTAGTTTGCACATTACTTGTTTCCCTATAAACAACTACCTAGATATCTTCCTTAAAGGCAGGCAACACTGTGGTCTTGCCTCTTATGGTTTTAAAAGTACTACTGTGGATACATGATCAATATATTATACAACATTTGACTGCTCTCTTAAGTGATTGTACTCTATGCATAAGAAAATTGGACTGGATTTTTTTTTTTTTTAGGAAGGTGAAGGAAAAATTCTACTTGCCTATAGCTTATCATAAGTCAAGATAGAAAGCTCTCTTTTGAATCAGTCATTCTGCACATCCAGGCCTCTCTCCCTATAAAGATCTCCTCCCTATGCAAAACATCTGGACCAAGAGAACCTAAATAGCTGGATATTTTCATTGGCATGAATGTCTAGAGACAAGTTGAGGTTGTGCTAGTTAGATTTGGGGCTGTAGGAGGTGGAAACAGCTTTGGTCTCCCTTCAGAGCCCTCTTCTCTTCCTGAGACCAGCCCCAGAGGTGCCCCTCCATTTACCAGATGAACCCATTCCCATAAAACACTTGATCTGATTCTTGTTATACATTTGAGTTTCCATCAAGTTTAAGATTTTTTTGGTAAAATTTTTCACTCTTGATATATATGGTCAAAATGGTTAAAATTTCCATTAAGTTTATAAACAGCTTTCATCTGCTGACTTCATGTACTGAGGAGTGTGGCAGAGCTGTAGCCAAAGTACACACAAACGGAAACCCCCTTCCCTGAATAGAGCAGGGGGATTGCATTACACATGCATCTCATCTATGTACAGATGAACTGTATGAGTAGTGAATGTGTGTGTCGGGGGTGAGAGACAGAAAGAAACAGGTTAAATACCAAAGTGTCATTCTGCCTTCACTCTGAGTCTTGCAGCATGGGTGTGAAGTGGGAATTTGAGCACGGCATGTCCCCAGTTAGTGCTTTCCCCAGGCAGTTCTCGTGATGTGTGTGAACATGGCTCCACTCAGAAGTTTGCGGCAATAGCTTGCAGAAGAAACTTGTGCACAGTCATTTTCTACTAAAACTGTGGGTGACATGTGTGTTCTTGATTATATACCATATACTCTATAGTTCACACATATATGTGTATTACTGCAAAAGAGTACAGAGGAGAAACCACACATAAATGGTTCTCTTCATGAATGACTTAATTTTTCTAAGTAATTCTGACAAAACTTACTGTCAAATGGAAGCATTCATCACAAATTTTAAAATCTACTCTTGTTGAAAATTCATCACAATATCCATCCATATATATATATATATATATATATATATATCAGACACTAAATCATCTTCCTCTCCCCATCACACACCTCTTTTCTCTCACCTAAGTGTATATAGGTGGTAATTAATTTCTCTTCTCTGATAAGAGTGTTATTTCTGGAAGAAGTTCAGATAAAGGTGGTGGGATGTCTATATTGCTAGATAGTTTCCAGTCTATCTCTTTAGCATATTAAAGTGAAACTCACTCTTCACTTATTGTGTGCCTTTCTGCTGCTCAGAGGCTGTGAAAACAGTCCAGATACAGAGGAATGTTTGACATGATTTTAGGGGGAAAAAGATAAAGTGGGACAAGATCGGGGAAGAAGCTACTCACAGCCTTGTTCAGAAAGGAAGCTGCACAATAGGAAACATCTGAGCTGTGGCTTCAAAAGAGGAAAAGGAACATTTGGCAACTACTTAAAACATAGAATGCTTTGCTTGAAAACCTACTTATGCGATCTTGAGTAGATTATCTAGTATCTCTGTGATTGAGTTGCCTCAAATATAAAATATAGATGATACTCCATCGCCTGTAGGCTAAGTAAAAAAGTATTCTCGTCTTTTGTTACAGGACAATGCAGAGAAATCAGTGAAACCAAATAACTGTGCAGGACAAAATCCTTTAGGTGATGGGTTATCATCTGTATTTTACATCTGAGGTAACACAAGCATGGAGGTATTAGATAATCCACTCAAGATCACAAAAGTAGCTTCTAAATCAGGGTCTGTACCTGTATTTTCCATCATACACTCCAAGAAAAGAACAGCCATGGTGATTATCTAATTATTAGCGATTGTCTCAGTAAATGTTATGTTCCTAGAAATCAAACTAAACATTTTTGAAAGAGTCATCTCTCACTGAGCAAAACTCATGGATCCTATGAGAACAACCGCCACCAATGATTTTGCAAGACATCAAGGTTATAATTTATAACAGGACTGAAAATATTTTTGTAATGTGGCTGTGACATTAATGAACACATATATTTTCTTCCACAGTTTCTGATCACTGTTAACTGGAATAATGCTGCCTTTGGTGAGTGGATCAAACAGTATACTTTTAGATCTGTTAGGAAAGCCATCCTGGGTGGCTCATTCAGAGGGCTGATATCAGTATATTGGATGATTAATTTCTCTTAATCTGTACATACTCTAGCACAAGAAAGGGTTGTTTAACCACCCCAGCTAGGAATTGTTTTGGCTACAATTAACAATACTTTTGACTGATGTAAGCACCATAAGCATAAGTGTTAGACTAGATCCCATAAAGAGGAAGACAAGATAGAGCAGAAAGGGAGCATGACAAAAAAATCATCAGACTTAGATCTGCAACACACTTCATATTTTCAATAACAGTTTGTGTTTTTGTTTCATGGTCACAGATGGCACTACATTCAGTACAGGAAGAAGGGAAGGCAGAATGCACAAGTGAGGTATATACATTTTATCAGGGAAACTAAAGCTTTCTCAAAAGGATCCTGCAGATTTTTTCTTAAGTCTTGCTGGCTAGTCTTGGAAGAAGGGGAACAAGGAATACTTGGAACATCAGTACTGTGTCAAGTCCCTGTGGTAGGAGGTAATGAGGAAGCATATCTGAGTATACTCAATCCCAGCTTGTAGTTACTATAGTTATAAACAAATGGCAGGGCTTCTACAATTAGTTTCTCCTTCATAGCCTAGAAATAATAAAAAGTCACCTTTGTCCAAAACAATCTTCCTGTTTGATGTAATAGCCATTTGCTTTCATTTCAAAGTAGGATTGCTATTCTGAAAAAGAGACATAAAACTTCAGCCCAGAGCACAAACTCATGGGATGACCACATCTAGTCTGGTAAAATATTAGAAATTGCTTCTCGAGAAGTAACCCCCTTGTCCAATAAGTGGCCCCACAGACATGGGGCCATGGTACATTAACACAATGGGCTGCCCTGGGCAGATTAAACTGACAGAATCAGAGGAGAGCTCCTAGTCTCTGTGTTGGGAAGAATCTTCAGGATCAGTAATATTTAACAGAATTAAGAAGGGAAGTCAAGCTTCCCAAACTTTCCTGAAAACAAGAATACTATGGAGTCTGCTGTCTTGTTTAACCACCTACCAGTTTACCCTGAGCACCACTCGGGCAGTGCGTCTATTTATGGACTAACTACCCAAAGAATTCCTTAGGCAGGGGTCATTTCAACCAGTTGATCCTCGTTTTGAATAAGGTTGATAAAATTGTCATCTTATGAAAATTAAAGAAAAATATGCAGCTTTTGGCCATCTTTTATTTAAATAATTGGATTGGTAAGTGGTTAAAATAGATTCCTGAGTCCCATACCACAGCAGAATCAGAATATTCAGGGCAGGTGTTGGAAATCTTGTATTTTCCCCCTTCATAAATGCCTCAGTGAGTTTCACCATCGGGTGGGTCTGGAAACACAAGCTATAGTTCTCAGCACTGACTGTTTCACAGAATCATCTGGAAAGCCTGCATGAGACAACGACAGGAGCTGTACTCTCAACCAAAATATCAGCGTCTTCAGCTCGGCTGTCAACACTTTAAGAGCATCTCAGGCGATTCTCTGCACAGGTCTAACAGTAGCTACCTTTGATCAAAGTCAAGGGCTCAGGCATAAGAGTCAGGATGTAGCAATACAGTTTCAAGAAAGGGCTGGTCAGCCAAAGCAACTCCTCAAACCTGCATATTTTGGTAAATAAAGCTTTAATGAAACACAACCATGTCCACCTTTTGACATACTGTCCGTGGGTTCTCGGTGCACTATGATAACAGAACTGAACACAGTGGTATCTCAGATGTCAATCAGCCCCAAGCTGCAAAGTCTGAAAAAAAATCTACTCAGTGTTTGTACCTTTGCTTGGATTGACAGTTGAACTGAAAATCCGACTTAAAAAAACCTGTGTAGGCTGATAGTGAGTGGGTCACACATAGCCTGTCACACAGACACAAAGGGCCGACGCTTCAGTTTCAGCATTGCTTTTTTCCAGACAACATACAGTGCTTGTATAATTTTTGGGCCTCAGAACACATTTGATTTTCCATTATTTCTTATGGGAAAAATATGTTCAACTTCTCAGTGTTTAAACATGAATTTGGAACAAACTGAGTTCCACAGCTGAAGATCAGTGTAGTTGCAACAGATATGATATGTGCCTCATGTAGGTCAAAATATTAACTCTCTGGCTCTTCATAGACTATACAGGATATGTAGGACTTTACCTAGACTATACAGGGTCTTCCCAACCTCTTAACAATTGATGATCTAGGAGGGGGAGATGAAAAGTAATAATTAGCATTGATGATACATAAGACATGGTTCTCAGTGCCTTGTATCTATTGTTTCCTAGGAAACTGAATATATCTGAGAGGTTGAGAAACTTATCTAAGCTCAGACAGCAAGTGAGAGGTGAGACCAGGCTCTTCAGGCAGGCTGTCTGACTGCAGGGACTATATGCATATGTTTTAGTTTAACCAATATTTCTCTTAGATATGACTTTTTTTTAAACAAGATGTAAGAAGGGCAATATCCTTCCAATCTTATAGCCAATGGCCAATGGAGGACAGATTGGTATCTGAACAAGCTAAGCCACTACTTGCCTTTCTCCTTGTGCTTAGTGTCCCCCAGAACAACCGGATTGAAAAGGATTCATTTTCACTAAGCTTGAAAAAATGACTAGTGCTGAACTGTACAATATCTTTTTCCTTTTTGAAATTTACAATGTTCTATATGACTAACTCTATAAACTGGCGCACTAAGAATCACTCAAGTTTCCTAGACATATGGCATTATGATCACTTCCTTGGCTGCATTAAGCCTCACACCCTTAATTTGTTCTGTGATATATTCAATATGTTCCTAGTTTTCCACAGGGTCAGCAGGATAGACAGTTTGCGAGTACAGATTACAGACATTATTCTGGAATAACCATTTGCCGTGGCTCCTTGTCAAGGGAACAGCGAGGCAGTTGGAAGAGAAGAACATGTATCCATTAAACACAGAAGAACAAAGACCATACAGCGGCTGGTAAGATAAAAATAGCAATTTTATTGTCAATATTTTGCTTTACAGGGAGCCAATAAAGCAATTGAAACATATGAATTATATGTGAGATAATCAGTCCATAAAAGGGCTTCCAGAGCTTTTGGGTCACCTATTTATAACAACAGAATGTACCTTACCTAGGGAACAAAGGCAAAAGCCACAAAACGTCTATTTTTCTGTAATCCATTTGAATTCCAAAATACTATATTCTAAAAGTTAGGAACACTATGTTCCAAAGTGCCAACCAAAACAGCAAACGACAGGTGGACCGCACCTGGAGTCACCCCGCCCCACCAGGATTCCTGCCCTGCTTTACTGTTCATTGTCCTATTAAAAGGTACGGCCTGACCACATGTTCATATTGTCCAGGGACTATGTGTCAGCCTAAGTCTTCACCAGTGCACACCAGGCATTTAAAACATGAGGACACAGTAAGGCCATTTACCCATGTTACTCTCTAGTGGAGGGACTTATCTAGGTCCATCAAATGTTAACATCAGTTCAGCAAGCCAGCTTAACCATAAGGCATAATATGTCAGGTACCCAGGTGTTGTCTGAAAAGTGTACAATTTAGGAAAAATTTTCGGTTTATTTTCCTTTCCTTCCTTTTTATCTTGCTCTGTCTTATTGCCATGTGTTCTTTCTACCCCTGAATTAGGTGGCTTTGATCTGAATTCCTTAACTAGAGAACTTTGGCCCCTGATTCCTTGTTGGCCTTCCTCTCCTTCCACACTTTGTGATTTGGGAGCAGCCTGCCCTGTGGCACTTCTCCCTGCCCCACAGGCAGCCTCCTCTTCACTGTTTTCTTTTCAGCACATGATGGTCAGCCTCTCCTCTTCTGAAGGTGCTAATACTATGCGCTACAAGAAACCTCACTGACAGATTCTGGACCCACAGAGTACTAGGTCTGTACTGCTTTTAAGAACTCTTCAGTTTTTCAAATACTTACCTCCTCATGCAACAATGTACAGTCTTTGAGGCTAGAAACGTTACATAAATAGTTGCTCATCCAATTTTGCTGTGTATAAACTAAAGACTGCCAGTGACAGGTGACCCTACATGAATAGGAAATAAGAAGGTGAATCTGTTCCTACAATAAAAATTTCTGTTCTGTGAACCTTGGCTCCCACAGGTTTTGAACACTGTAAGAAATAAACATTCTTATACTAACTGCTGGTCACTGTGTTAATTTTTAATCTTCTCAACAGCCCATTTTACAGATCAGGAAATTAAGCACACAAATAGGTTACACTATGTGCTTAAAATTGCATAATTTCAAGGGGTAGGGAAGCATTTCTACTCAGGCAGACTAATACCAAAGCACACCTACTAATCTGAATTATGCTGTTTCTAGGTGGGACAGCTAGGGTCTTCAGAAACAATGTTGTTGTTGAGGGAAGAAAAGGATCTAGAGAAGCAAATAAGGCATTTGTGAGCGTTCCTGGGTTAAGGAGGAGCATCTTAACAAGGGTGGCCAAGAGCCAGATAACTCAGCCTGATCCTGTGACACACCTTGGAAATGCTTCCCAGGGGGATGCCGCATTATCATCCAACAGAGCAAGTGGGGCTTGGTTTAAATCTAAGCACTAGGTCACACTAAATCACACAGCTTGGCTACACTGCACACGAGAAGGGTTTAAAAATGTTAACAAAAATAGAGACAAATGGTTTCTAGTTGGAATTTACACAGGAAATCCAGTTCTTACCCAGCCTCAGCAATTCACCTTTCCTCTTCATCCTACGCTGTCATGCAGGCTTAGGAGCTGCCTCTTTCAATTTGCCTCAGTGCACTGGCAGCTGCTTGCTGAAGCTGAGCCTCTGAAAGATCTGAACCACTGATTGAGTGGAGAGAGCGGTTCAGAACAGACTCCTGGATGGCAAACTGAGCAAAGAATCCATTGGCAGGAGATGATCTACCTGGTATCAGTGGATACCCTAAGCTAACTTCTATTCAGTATAAATGCTTCTCAGCTAAAAGTGCAAATTTCTGCCTGCCCCAACATTTTATTTCTCTTCAGAAGCAGTGCAAAAATTAATATGATTTGCATGGAATTATTTTTAAAATAAATCACTCTGTCTGTCTATCTATCTATCTATCTATCTATCTATCTATCTTATTCTCTCTTTTGTTTTGAGGCCCAGACATGGAGATGCCTCTGGTCATGTTTACTAAAGACTATATCGTCCTGGAGGTTTCATTGGACCATAGGTGCAAAGGTCAAACACAAACCTACTAGTAATAGAACTATGTCACTTTTGTTGACCTCCATGCCCTGCTCCTCATCCTTTCTGAGAGGCAGAATTTCTTCATAAGAAGACAGAAACACAGTCTACCTGTTAGCCCCAAATTACTTTCTCTAAAGCTAATGCTGACAGCAAAGAGCCATGTTCTCCAATATACCCTGATAAGATATTTACAGAAAGGCAGTGGCATTTACTTCCTACACTGGTAACCTTTGATGGACAAGGGAAGGATACAAAGCTCATAGTTTCACCTCATAGCATTATTGTAAGGGATTAATGAACTGCTATAGGCATAGTCTATAAGTACTTAGAGCAGGACTTCTTGACATCCACTCTTGTGTGTACACTGAGAGATGTTTTTAAAATACAGATTCTGATTCAGGAGTTCTGAGGTGGGACCCGAGATTTTTCCTTTATAAAAAGCTATTAGGTGAGGTTGGTGCTGCAGCTCTTCCACTGACACCTCAAAGAGCACGATTATAAGGATATTATGTATACCAGAGTCACAACTAATAGTATTTTTGAAACATTTTTTTTTTCCCAGTACCAGGGATCGAACTCAGGACCTTGCGCTTGCCAGGCAAGCGCTTATGCCACTGAGCTATACCCCCAGCCCCACTAATAGTATTTCTAATGCCTAACCTTCCAACCCACAAATCTGCCACACACACATCATATTCTCTGACTTTCACGTCATTATGCCATCTGTAGGTGAGGGAGATACTTCATTTATTACAAAACCAGCTTCATTTTTACAAAAGTCTACATTACCAGACAGACTTATACCTCCTAAAGAATTTACTTTAGAACTTTTAGAAATAGCTCTCCTACTAAGAAAATATAAGTTGAAGTCCTAATTTAAATACAGATGCTAGAAAGCTACTCTTGATTAACTGGGAAATGCATACACTGGAAAATGGTGCAAAGGAACTACATCACAGGATTGAAATGATAGCCCTTTTATTTTATCCCTACTTGAATGACAATATCTGTCATGATCTGAAGGCTTTTAGCTATGCCCAGACAATGGATGGCAAGCTTTCATGGGATGCTGGCTCTCCAGAGATACCCCAGAGCTGATCATTCTACCTGTCGGGGCCATGGGGAAGTGGATGAATTGGGTCAATACAAACAGGTCAGGGCTTCTTCAAACACCACCAGAGAGCTAAAGTTAACTAAAACTAAGCCAGAGGGGCCTACACTGACTGTCTTTGTACCAACTTTAGAGATGTAGTATACTGAGTTCAGATAGCAGTAGAAAATGTATCTGTCATTGTCAAAAGTCATCTAAGGAAAGGCAAATATGTCCTAAAGAACATTTATGATTTATGAATTTGATCCCACAGTGCTTTTAACTCATCTTTCAAATATGTTTTCTGTACAACTGTGTGATAAGAGAGGCAAAATTTAAATATAGAGCTATTATTAACTAATTTATTCAAATTGAAGCTGAAACTAAAAAATTATTTTACTTTTTTATTTATATGTAGTCTCAACAAAAAGCAACTATTTACATAGACATCAGGTGGACAACCTCCATAGATAATTGATAACATTCACATTGATTATCTTTGTTTTAGGTGTTAACATTGTTTTTAAATAAAGGTCTACTCTAGGTCAAGGGTATTAAGAGTGAGTCATACTACTGATTAGAATAAATGGTCTTCAAGCTTAAACAGACTATGAAGTTGAATAATGTAAGTTGAATATTACTGCTTGACATTATCCCGCATACCTCAGTACAGTAATCTGGAGGCAGAGATTGAATAAATGGATCTTTGTGAAGAAATGTTCACTCTAGAAACTGGCAGAATTTTTCTTTGGTGTTTTAAAATATCTTAATTATAGTGCTGTTTTAAAAAGGATATGTTATAGCCTAGAGGCAAGACATAAACAGCTAACTTTTAGTAATTTCTCCATGGATATATCTGCTTTCATCTATGTACAACTGTAATTTGAGCATTCACCAACAGTTTCCAATCACCTTGTGACTCTTGGGCCATGCCAGATGTTGGGGAATTGCTTGAAAGACAGGCTTGTAGCTCCCTGAAGACTGGAATTCCCAATAACCCCAAGGTATATCATCTGAAGTCAAAACAAAGCTTCCTTGACTTGCTCTGTTAGAGTCTTTTATCTCTTTAGTTGCCTGACCATGCCTCCCTGAATGAGATCTCAAATTTGATCTAAGGTAAAAAGGATGTTTTGAGTATCTTTACTCCTGTGTAGACAATGGCTATTTCAGAAACCTCTAGTCTTTCAAAAGCAGAAGCATCTTTTAAAGTCAACTCACCCTTCTTTCAGGTCTTATAAAGTGGTTCCGCCTTTCAGTCATGGGTGAGGGCTAAACATAGGGGGTAACTGGGGATTAGATGGGGGGGGGGGCTCTGGCCAACATTTTTAAATGAAATACAGTAGGACCTGAAATGAGTATAAGGCTTTTTATTTCATAGCTATGTAAATGACAATCAACAAAGCTGCAGCTAAATGGCACTCAAGTCTAGAAAATCTTGCTCTAAAATCCTAGTTTCTATTAGAAATACAGAATCACAATCAAATGTCACAAGAATGTATTCATCATAAGTAAAGCTCTTCAATCTTTAACCTCCACTTGGAAACAAGAAAATTTTCTGTGGAAACCAAACTCCTTTCCCTCCTCCATATCTGACCAAAATGATCTCACTGGATGTCTCAGTAAGTCACCGTGCAATTCTAGTAAATTAAAAACCCACAAAACATATAACCCAGTATTTCTCCACTGTAATATAACCAAGATCTTTAAAGCTAAGAATAAGGGGATGAAAATCCCATCCTGTACTTAAGTTTCAATTCACTGTTGAGGCGCTAATACATACCTTATAATATCAAACTACATCTTTGGTTTAAAAAAAAAACCCAAGAAATTATAAACATTATAGATGTCTTAAGAATTCCTTAAATTTTAACTTTTTAAAGCTTATTTTCCTTGACTGTTTAAAGCCATTCTATGAACCACAACTCAGTTACAAGAAAAGTCTTTCTGAATGGGAAAAAGGGTTTTTGATCTCATTAAATAGCCTCAGATGAATGCACCTTCACCAGGAAGCACTGCTTGAGCACCTTCATGATTACAGAGTTTGAAAATCTGTCTGCTGAAACTGCTTGCTATTTTCTTTGTTGGCAATGTAGGTACATTAAAAGTTTTGCTTTTTGTTCCAAACAAGTGAGCTTGATATTTGATGACATTAACATTCTTGGTCTAACTCTCCTAATACCTGTCCCCCTACTTGCCTATTCAATGATCTTCCATGGATACCACGAATCCCTACCCTACACTTTTCAAACCCAACTTCCTGTCCAAGGATGGTTCTTCAAAGGCTCTGTTCTTCATTCCCACATTTACCTCTTCCAAACTTAGTATCGGTTCACCTTTCCTTCCTAGTGCAGTAGACTATGATATGTATTTTTTTTTTTTAATATTTCTGAGGATTGAACCCAGGCCCTTCTACACACCAGACTCAATCTCTAAGCTACATCTCACTCCCAACTTACATACAATATTCATTCATGTGGCATATATCATATTGGGCTTTGTTCTAATTTTTCTATTGTGGTCTTCTCTGGTCATTTTAATCACTGTCATATAATTGGTTGTACATTACATTTTCATCAGCTATTGGTCTAATAATGGAAATACTCTATGCCCTATTGGGTTAGACTTACAAAAGCATAAAGCAGATGTCTTCATGTAAAAACTACACTTTTTATAATAATCCATAAATCTTCTAAAAGAGAGATGATCATGTGACTTTTTACACAATCATTTCTATGTTTTCATGTAAAATGAAAAAACAAGGAAGTGGCATGTTCATGTGTCTCCTGGTCCTAGTTTTTGCTAAGTATTATGCATGCAATTTGACCTGAATGCACTATTGTCAATAGACCTTTAACAAGCCCTTTAGTAGAGTTTCCAGTCATGATATATGCTCTCAAGGGTTCAGTCTAGTCTCCTGGCATTATGAGGGGTCAATGGGTTAATAAACACTACCTATTCAGTTGTGTCCAGACTTCATGAATGTAAGACAAGTCATGGAATGAAGGCTGCTGAGCCTAAGGTCAGGCTGATGAGGAGCAGTCTCACTGATGAAAGTTTCTTAGCAATCCAAATGTCAAGGCTTGTCTTAAACATTTTTATAAAATATTTAAAGTTCATACTTCACTTTATGAAAGAAATTTTTAAAAGCTCTCTTAACTTTTTCTTGATAAATGACTGTAGTTTTAACATTATGAATGCTGCTCATGATATTGAGACATTCTTTGGTGTTTGCCCTAAATTGAGCTTTTCCCCTTGGTGACTGGCCTCAGACTGATATGTCCTCATAGTTCTACTGTCTCCTTTCTCTGTTTCATTTCATTTTTATTTGTACTTCATATACTGCCTGTCTCAGGAGCATGACTTAATGCAGTACTTGCTTTTTAAAAAAGCCTTTGCTCTGGTCTTTCTACCATTTAGCTATATCTTCTCCCTGACATCAATGTGTTCCTGGCTTTTCTCGATGTTTTATTTGACAAACAATTGTTAGACGAGAGTGCCAGGGTGCTCAGCCTATCTTGTGGAGAACAACACTTGGACATCACCAAGAAACATTTGTAGCATAACATTTTGTAGCATAATAATAGTCTATTATTTCCTATTCTGAGGTTTTTTTGTCATTATCTCTAGTTTCCGGCTAGAAGAAAAATGCTTACATTTCCTAAAAATAAGATGTCTAGATAGGTAAGGTTACTTCTATGACCCCCAAGAAGATACAAATGCTATGAACAGTGCCAAATAATATGGTGTTCACTAGTTATATCTATTAAAATTAAATATGGATAAATAAAGTGAATTTAGTTCCTTAGTGACACTAGCAATATTATGGGTACTTGTAGCAGCATGTGGCTAGTGGCTATTGTGTCAGATGGAGCAAAATTATATCTGCTATCAAAGAAAGTTTTGTGGGATGTTGTACTTAAAAGGATTAGGAAAAACGTGTTTCTTGGCTTATTAGACTTTAACAAAATTTTTTCTTGAAAGGGAAGAAATGATGGATTGTGAACAACCTTTGTCATGTCTAACTCAAATTCTTGGTAACTAATTTTTAAACAGTGGCACCAAAAGTAGGATTTAATCTTTATATAGTATCAGCAGCTTTGAAGTTTATAGAACAAAATCTGCTCACGGGGGAAATCTGGATAATGGTAAAAAAGTTTCAGGTGTGGTTTGGTTTTCATGATTCAAGCCAGGAAGAGGCAATGATGGTTAAGGTTGAACCCATCTCTCCCTACATTCTGATTCTTCTAATAGAAATGACAACTAAAAGAAAGAAAGAATACAGCTTGAAAAAAAGTTCAACTGAATTCTAATCCCACCTGGATCTGATAGTTATTTTCTTTGTCCCTAAAGTAGAATATTTTTGTTACTGGGAGAACTATATACAGGAAAATAAAAATGTTTTTGTTGACATAGTTCCCGCATACAGAATTACAACACTATCATCCTAGCTAACCCATTTGAGTGATCACCATGTACTAGCACTTTATAGGTATTAGCTCATTTTACTCTAACTATACCCGTTAGGTAGTTACTTTTATCAGCTTTATACTGAGATGGAAAACAGAGGCACAGGGGAAAAACCTAACTGCTCTGTTTAGGTGTAGCCTTAATGTCCCCCAAGGGTTTACTGTGATTAAGCCTTGCTCCCTGGTGGTGCTATGGCAACACGGTGGGATCTCTCAGAGGTAGGGCCCAGTGGAAGTCTTTAGGCCACTGGGGACTCTCCCTCAGAGGAGACTAGAACCCCATCTCTCTCTGACTTCCTGCTTGGCAGTGTAATCTCTTTAACACACAATCTCACCATGATACATTGATACCTATCACCCTCACTAGAGGTCAAAACAAAAAAGGCTGCCTGATCTTGGTCTCTGAATCACTAAACCTGTGACCTACATCAGCCAATTTCTCCTATGAGTTAGCAACTTCAGGTAGTCTGTGGTAGTAATGCAAAGCTGCCTAATCCTCTAATGAGGTGATTCACCTAACAGAGCAGACATGGACTGAAGCCCATACACAACCTCTCTTCCCTTTTTCAATCTTTATTTCATAGGTGCTATTAAGAAGCCTTTGAATTCTCAACCAGTTATAAGTTTTCACACTGTTCCAAAGCCCTACTAAGTATAATATTTTCTTTACTAGCTTAGAACAGTTCAGGTGTTACCTGATCTCCTAACTTCTTTAGGTGCAAATGGTTTTCACTAATAAATTGCAAAGGGCTTGTAATCAAAAGATTTGGCTAACAGAATGCCAAACAAGAAGTTTACTCTTCTACCTTTACAAGTAAACAAAAAATAGATTAAAAAAAGAGAAAGGCAGATTTGATAGGAACTGCAAGAAAGAAATGCTCTTCTATACAACAACAATGAAAAAGAAGAGTACTCTCCAAGCAATCTGTTTTTGTTTTTATTTTTATTCAGCTAGGACTATTATATTTAACTTCACAGCTGCGTCAACATATGATATTTTATTGTCTTTTAGAAGAATGTTTCAGATTAATAATACTTCTACCAGTTCTCTCTCTCCCTGATTCTTCACACACATACTTTTAAATATTCCATTGATGTTTATCAACCATTTTCCTTGGAAGGGTGTGTCTCTGTGTATGTCTGCATATTTGTGCTTTTCAGATAACTTTTCTGATACTTCTACCTGTACACTTTTGCAATAACTCTGCTGAATCATACTGTGAAATTTCTGCCTTGAATCTTTAAGACTCTTTGGAGAAAAACAAAATGAACTATGAGTAGTTAGAGAAAACAAAAATTTTGCATATGAGTACAAACTTTAAATAAACTTTTGTTATCAGAAGGAATTTTCTAGATAATTTAACTCATAATAAACTCTTGGGATTTATTCTCATCTCTGCCTCAAACTAAGGAGGCAGTAAGCCACATATCATTGATTCTAAACCACACTGCTGTTTTCCCTTTAATATTTCAGTTTATAACTTCTGTGCTGCAGTGTGCAGTGCTGGTGTGGTTGTCACCGCCTCCACGTGCGTACCTTGAAACTTACAGAGTATGTATCCGAGGCTTGGGAAAAATTCTGGCAAAAATAGTAATCTTTTAAGATAAACTCTATTTATCCGCTTGAGGTCACAAATGACAATGCTTTGGATAGGACTCAACGAGTCTGAGTTGAAAAATAACAGAGGGGAGTCAGCCTTTAACTGTGTAGACGTTTTAACCAATTTATTTCACCTGTATTTTTTTTTGACATAATACTTAAGGGTGCTATATAATAAAAAGCTGCCTAAATTAAGTCTAAGAGAACTCTTTCAATGTTAAAAATAAAAAAGTTCAAATTGATAAGATTATACCATAGTTTAACTGGAAGTATTTTAATTTCTTATCATTACATAAAATTGTGTTTTCACTGCTACTATCTTAGATTTAATGAAATACCTTAATACAGTGGTTTAAAACACTGATCACACAGACCTATAACAAATCCTCAGTATTCTACTTAATACTTGTGAATCTTTGCAGAATTATCTCACAAACTGATTTTTAATTTCATTGTCTTTTAGAGTAGCATTCCAGGCCTACTATGGAGAACATACTTTTAGCACAATAGCCAACCCACAGCAAAGACTCCATAAGTGCTAGTCCCTGGTATTATTATGTTGTTTACATGGGCAAACCACAACATTCTCATATGCTGTTTGCCTAATTGGCAAGTCAAGTCTAAAAATGTGGTGCCTGATCTTAAGGGCTGTTGGATGTTCTAATGAACATGCGTGAACACATGAAATGGAAAACTGCTACATGAATGTTCACAATTGTAGTAGCATTTGGTACAGGTAAGCATAGATGCTTCTCCCATGATCACAAGCACCCTGGAGCAGAAAGGACTTATTACTTGGGCTCCAGAGGAGGTTTTAAGAAAAGGGAGATTGAAGCCTTCCTTACAGAAAAGAGAAGCCAGGATTAGAGTATACCTAAGGTCCCTGCCATTTGCAAAATTTTTTGAACTTGAGTATCAATATTTTGTAACATACCAAGACTTGTCAAGACAGAGAAATTGTAGCTGGTGAGTCTCAACCTCTGTTGGAGATAATCTTTGGATATGCTACCTTTACTTTGTTTGGCCCGAATCCCTCCTATTCTAAACTGTTGCCTTCTCTTGTCCCCCAGTTCCTTTTCCTACCCTTTCTACTACAGCCCACTTCCCTCATCCTTACAGTGCTCCAAATATGTCTAGTTCTGGTAATGGGGAGAAACTTCTGAGATTTACATTTGGCTTTCCCCACTTTGGGACAGGCATGAGCAGTAGGAAGAGGCACTGTTAATCTTGGCACTAATTATGAAATTAGAATGTAGAAACTGTGCTCTTTATCCCCTCTCCTACTGGCCAGCGTGGCAAATGGTTTCACCCTTTACTTCCTCTTGATACATTTCCTATGGTGAATAGGATCCATCATAGAGTTTTGATTCCTGAAACCTAAAACTTTTGCAAATATATTTTTCTTAGAAGATGAGGAACTTTGAAAAATTATAGCATGCCAGACGGGTTTAAACAATTCATGTGGTATGTTGAAGCTAATTAGACATGCAACATAAATACTGCCATGATAAAAATGTACAGAAAAGGGATTTTACAAACAATATGACTATAAAACCTTGCATCTGATCAAAAATGTTTAAAAAGAAACAATGTTGTGCCAAGATTATTTTCCAAAGCCCATTATTTTTAGTGCAATATCTGCAGAGGGAGCCAAGTCACTGAAGAGCTTGATGTTAAAGAGGGAACGACTCAGGCTAAACACAAAATGATTAGGTACTGTGGGGAAGGCAGCAGGCTTTAGCTGAGGCTTATTGTCCTTGGCTCATAGCTTGAGAATTTTGCTGAAAACTTGGCTTGTTCTGTAAGCACCTCTCTGTTTGCATAACTTCTGGGTTTAATTTCTGGGCATATCCTAAGATCGTCATTGACTTTCTTTTTAGAAAACAAAGAGGTTAATTTCATATAAATAGGAGAAGATTGAAAAGAATTAATGAGAAATATTGTCCAGACGTTTGGGACACATTAATATGTAATATGAGATGGGAACAGGATGGACAACCTATTCTTTCAAAATTTCCTGATATACACCACAAGCTGGTTCTACCTGTACAGACGGGGCTGTGAGAGAGAACAAGGCGAGTAAGACAATGCTGTGGCCCTTATAGTTTATTGCGAGGTCAGTAACTAGAAGAAGGGTCACAGTGAATGCTTAGTATTGAATTTAAGCAGGAAAGGCTAACAATCTCATCATCAAAGTTACCCAGAGAAAGAAAATGCAAAACACTTCATCTAATCAGAATTTAGCTGAGAGTAATTAGGGAACGCTATTCATTGTACATGTCATTTTAGCTGTGGTTTAGTAAATTAGTAAGGTTTTGGCAAGTTCTATCTGGGGGAAGACATTCCAAAACTGCAAAAGGAATGTGTACAAGCACTGAGTAAAAGACTGGCACTACTAAATAAAGGAACTAAGAGTTGTTCTATTCTCCTAGTTGGTAAAGAATAAAATATATCACATGCTAAACAAGGCTATCCTATGTTTGTGTATCTTCTGCTAGTCTTAATCCAATAGAAAGAACATTTATGCCTACAGTTACACATACCAAGGTAGAAAATCTTGACAAGGCCTTTAATAGGGTATTTCTATTATATCCTCCAAGTTGACTCTCCAAGTCCAAAGATTTCATTATTGGACTAAAGAAAGTTCAGCAAAGAAGGGACATATGATGGAAAGCTACTGAAGTAACCTGCAGAAAACATTTCTGGACAATATCTAGTTTCCTTTTCTTCCATCATGCTACACCAAAAGAATATCTAATTAAAATAAAAAATGATGATGAATATGGAAAAACATGCACGATTTTTTAGGTAATTTTTTTCCTTAATGACTCTTCCTAAAATTTGATATTAACTTATAGTATTTATTTATCTGTCCATTCATTCATTCGCTCAACTCTTTCCTGAAAATATCTTTTTCTCATTAGACCTCCTTACCTTCTCCATGTCTTTTAATTTCTGTTTTGCATTTCCTCATTTTATCTTCTCAGATAATTATTTAATTTCTTCACATCCAACTTCCAGTTGACTAATTTTCCTTACAGCAGGATCTAATCTGCTTTCTGTACCACTGAGATTTTTCATTACTGTAACATTTGATTTTTCTCTAAATATCTTTCTTGAAATGTTCTCAAGTCATTTACTCTTTTTTTTTCAGTGATTAATTTAGAACACTCTCAAGGTATTTAGTCACTTTCATTGAAAGAACTATTCCACATATCTAGTTTACTGGAGTTGCTACCTTAGCTACTCCAGGGTACCATTCACACCAAATTCCATGTAGAATTTGTCCCCTCATTTTGTGCTTCTCTGAAACATTCATAAAGATAAAATGCACATAGTCAGGACAATTACAAGAACTGAAAATTAAAATTTGCTTCTGGAATTGAGTAGGCTGCCTTGTCTTCAGTAATATAAAATAATATGAGAAACACATTATATAACCTCTATGTTAGAGACAGGAATACTTCGCATAGATAACTTAAAGACCGCATACCAGAGAGTCATTTTCATGTTTCAGGTGAGAAATGTGGAGACCCAGGAGGGTTTAGTTCTGCAGAGGTGGATGACCAATTACCAGAAAGCAAGTATTTGACTTGGGAAACTCCAAAGTACATACTCTTTGCACTACCTGATATGCACCTAACTGATTGACACAGCATCTTTAAATTTGTGCGTTGGGTATTTTGTCTCAGCAATGAGAAAAAAGTAGCCAACACAGAGACTTTCCAGCTGAATAGAGATAACATCCTTTGTTTTAAGAAATATACAAGAGAACCATTCTTACTGAGTATTAATAGCCCTAATGCAGAAGCTACTTTCATGACAACAAAAAGTACCAAAACAGAACATTAAATCTAGTTTCTGCAATCTTGTTTCAAATCACGTTACTTACCACATTGTTTTCTCTTTCCAGTGGTCTTACATTCCCATCATTTAGTAATTGCGCACAAGAGAATGGAAATCTGCAAAAATCTGGTTAGCAGGCTTCAAGGTCTTGTGGTCAGAAATACTGCTTTTCAGTAATACTTTAAAGGAAAGATTACTTTCTTCAATTATAAATGGAGGTCACAGCAATTTCTGCACAGACCCCTAAATGTTTTTAATGAAAAAAAAAGCAAAGGAGCCAGCACTTCAATATTTGACACCAAGAGCAGCACAAAATTATAGTAAAAATCTATGTACTCAAGTACATTTTTAACTAGCTATATGTCTATTGTGAATGGAACCATTTATATGTCACAAATTTCTTACTTAAATGTAGGAGAACCTCACTAAGAGGGGCACTTCCTCTAAATCTAGGGTCCCTTCTTGGAGAAGCTACCTAAACACTGAATTCAAAAGCCATCTGCTTATGAATCAAATCAGAGTAGTGGTGCTGGGACCATTGTACCTGCTTGCATAGAAGCGTTATTAAAGTTGTGAAGAATCAAAGTATATTTCATGCAAGCAAGTATTTATTGAACACTTAATATACTTAAGTAGTTTTGTATTATATGTATATTGAGCTACTGGAACTTGCTGATTGAGGAATTTGCATATTGACAACCTCAAAGACAAAAGGAGTGAACTTTACTTAAAACACTCAAGAATAGGGAGATTTTATTTTGGAGTATTAAATTAGTGTGTCTTCTTTTCCTCTTGGGTTTTAACTATGTGAATCTTGTGATACTGTCCAAATGCCATCTTCAGGGATACTTTTTGTATCTACCCATTTTAAAAGTGGTTTTTTTTATCCTTGTTATTATTCTCTCATCTAACCTAATATTGTCCTTTCAGAGAACTTAATACATGTTGTAATTTATTTTGCATGTCTTGTTTGCTCATTCTCTGTCTTCCCATTTGGACAAGTCTCATGAGAACAGAGGCTTGTGTCACTTTTTTCTCCTAGGAATACCAGCTGCCTAGTGGACTACCCTCCCAAGTAAACAACAAATATTTGTTGAGTGAAAACAAGGAAGTGTTAAACTGTTAAAATCTTTTCTCTGCTCTGTGGATTACCCCTTATTATTTCAGACTCCTAATTAAACTTAACCTTCTCTGAATTTCTTATTCATCTGTTCATTCACTTTGCAGTAGTACATGTGGCTGAGTAAAGTATGTTTCCTAGAAAAAACTCAACTTTTTGTGAATTCTTACCCTAAATTTAAACTCTCCTGATCAGTACTGATGGAATACTAGAAAAGTTTTGTTTTGTCTAGTTTATGATTTTTTCCTCAGCACACTAGATGATCTCCATCAACAATTTCATCAGTTACTGAAAGCCAAACAATTAATTCCATGCCATTCACACTTGCTTTTTACTATACTATATCAAAGAAGAAACACAGAAAGATTAATCTATTTAGAAAACACATAAGGGAAAGATGTAAAGGTAAGCCAGCAGGGGTGGTGTCCAATTTGCATGTGGGTCACAGTTCAGCTGGAGCAAGGTGAACAATAAATGTTAGGCAAATAAAACCAGCAGGCTACAAATAAGGATCATAAATCAAATGGAAAAAGAAAGCAGATATCTGAATTGAAGCTTATCTCTAGGTCAAAATCTCAAAGTTGTATTTCAGGGAGTGAGACAGAGAAATTTGGAGGAACATTTAGAAAAATTCTGAGATAATATTTTTCTCGAAGGAGGAAAAAATATCTACAGTCAGTGATTTGAATCTCTGGGTTCATTAGGCCTACCAAAGGGCTGAAGTGGGACTCATGTACAGTCTACAAAATTCTTCAAACAAGATCAGATACCTTATAAATTCTTAAGTGTATTTTTTTCACTATAAAAGTAACAAAGATCCTTGAATCTGACAAATAGAGATATAAGCAGCACCATCTTAAATTTCTTACATCACCAGAGGCCACTGATTAACTGATAATGGTAAAAGTAGAGCAGCAAAATAAAGTTTGACTTCCATTCATCATTTTAATATACTTGCCTGCTAAGGTTACTAGAAAGAACTTAGTGTATTGATTTTAAACCAGGGGCCACAGAATGCATTCAAGTTTAAAAATAAAGTTCAATTATACAGCATTTATTTATAGTTTCTAGTTTTCCACAATTTCATTGCTAAATAATTAGAGGTCTAGGCAGGAAGAGCCTTTGAAAAGCCATTTAGATCATTGTCTTGAAGGTACCCTCTCACTTAGTCCAGTTTCATTTGTAGTCAATGTTGGAATGTGTGCACATTCTCCACCTTCATTCTACTCTTCTCTGGATAAGAACTAGGAGCACAGTTTGAAGAACTTACTCCTATTAAATGGATATAGTTGATTATTTCAGTGTTATCCTTAGTACAGATCGATTCAGGACTGAGATGCTTTGGTCAGTAAGATATGAGAAAATACTTGCTTGGTTTTTGGAAATTTCAACAGATAGCCACAGGAAGGTTCCCTGTCCCATAATCATATCAAGAGCCATTTTCTTTTTAATTTTAAAAAGAAAAAATTTGAAAAACATTAAAAATGATACAGAATTTCAAAACAAGATGATAGGAAATTAGCAATGGTTGTTATATTGCATATTGTTATCTTCAAAGTAGTTCAGATTACTAGATATAAGCATGCAAAATTGTTCAAAAAAATTAAGCATTAGCTGTTCCTGTCAATAAACCAATAGAAAGTAGTAGTACAATTATCTTAGCTATCGTGTGTGTGTGTACACTTTTTCCCCTTCCTTCTTTCCTTTTTCCCCTCCTTTTCCCTCTTCCCAGTTGGTCTTTCTTCTTAAGCAGTTTCAGTCCCTTTCATAATATCTGTTGTACTTTTTAATTTTGTTTACTCTCTCAGTTTCTTACACTAGGTAGACAATACTATGTTCATACTTGTGGATCTGATTTATTTCACTTATGAGTATGGTCTCTAGCCATTCTTTTTTTTTTTGGCGGTACTGGGGATTGAACTCAGGACCCTGTGCTTGCCAGGCAGGCGCTTATTCCACTGAGCTATATCCCCAGCCCCTCTAGCCATTCTTAAACCTGGATCTGTATTACACATGGTAAAGGAGGGGGATGAAGGAACACCTAGATGACATGACTGAGTAGATGGACCTACAAACAAACACTAAGTCCATAGCTACTGGAGGAGTCATTTGAAATAGCCAGAATATTAGTGCTACTTTTCATGAACTACTACAAGAGAAGAGTTTAAAGAGCAAGTTCCAACCAGGCAAGGTGGCACATCACTGTAGTCCCAATGACCTGGGAAGCTGAGGCAGAAAGACTACAAGTTTGAACCTAGCCTAGGCAGTTTAATGAGACCCTGTCTCAGTGTGAAGGCCCTGGGTTCAATCCCCAGTACCACTAAAAAAAAAAAAAAAAAAGTTCCTAGTTTGTAGTTAGAGGAGGAGAGGGCATGTTTATGGATGGAGCAAAGGGCCACAGAAATAGTGGGCAAGGTTTTACCCAGATAGCAGAAAAAGGTTAAAGAACGACTCTTGCAAATATCCCCACTGCTAAGTCAAAATTTATCCTAATGATTCTTCAGAAGAATCCCATTATTGCTGTGGAATAATTCTTCATCCAAGCAGCAGTTTCTAATGAAGTTAAATGGCTCTTCAGTGACCACTGTACTTGGATATGTGTTGCTGTGGTAGTGGGATAGAGGCCTTGCCTTTTGTCATACAGATACCCAGCTTAGAAGCAGTCAAATCCAGCCATGACAGAAACAATCTAGCATCACCAGAGATCACAGATTTAAACTTGCTGCAATAATTGTGTGGAGCACTATCCTCATTTCCTATTCAACATTGATTTTTACCCAATACTTGCTATTGAAGATCACAACTATGGCTGAAAAACTGGCTTTGCAAAGGCAACGCATTTACAAAAAGGAAGACAGAACAAAACCTGCCGTCGAAACAGATGTGTCTCATTCACATTTGGAGCTTTTCTTTTAAAACTGTTAGTATTATCCTTATACACTGAACAAACCCTTGATGCTTTCAAAGAAATATGACATTGTCACACGGAATCAGAATAAGGCACAGATTTACCTAGTGCACCATTACCTTTAGGACTAAGCTCAGATATACAATAAAGAATAAGGAAAAATGTAGAAGAAATTGGCTGGTACTGTATTCTCTGAGATATAGTCCTCTGAATACTCCCACTTTACCATTCCTGGTCCTCTTATCACATCATAATTCTAGAAGGTCTAATAGATAAACTTTGGTACATGAATAGAATTAAATACATGTAAATCATTTAAATATCCATTAATTCAGTATTTCCTGAACACCTACTATGTATAAGTTAATGAATATTAAAGTAAATATAAAATATACACACAGTTAATATACACACTTTGCAGACTATTCTCACAAAGAAAATATTCATCTTCCACTGACAGAGTGGACCTAAATACCTCACTAAGCCAAAAATCAAATGTCCACATTTTCAACAGCACTCTCTGAGTACTGAAAAAACAGACTGTTATCCTTAGACATTTTTCTTACGAATTATATGCACTGTCCACAAAGACAGATTCATGGTCTTTTCTGGGTAGCTTATGCACCAATTAACTGTTTTTATTTTTCAGGTATTAATTTTGTTTTTAAAATCTGAAAGCTATCTTCTGAAAAAATTTAACTATGAATCTAGACATTCTGAAAACTGAAATACAGGTAAGTAATGCTCCTTCCTACCTCCTGCTTTATTCTTGGGACTCTTTAACCCTCTTGTGCGTCCTCTCCTCTATTATTTTGAATCAATAGCTGTGATCCAAATGTGACTCGATGGGAACTTCTTTCTCTGCTTGGGGGACTCTACCTTGCCTTCGGAATTTAACCCAAAAGTTACCCTCTATTGTACCCTTCCCCATTGCCTCCCAGGAGGAGCCACCCCCCTCCTCTGTACTCTCCAAGCATGTCACACACGGGTACTCAAATTCATATACAAATCCATGGATTTGTCTTTTGTACTTTTCAAATTAACTATTTCTGGTTGATGTGTTTATTTAAATGAGAAGTGAGCTAATAAAGGATCTGACAGATGTTTTAGGCTTTGTGGGTTCAAAAGTCTCCATAGCAATCATTCAGTCCTACCCTTGCACTGCCAAAGCAGATATAATGTATAAAGAGACTGGCATCGCTCAGTTTCAGTATGACTTTGCCTGGGACTAGGTTTGGCCAAAAGGCCATGGTTGAGGTCTGATCTACATTTTTATTTTTTTTTAAGATTTTTTAATTTTAAAGATAAAAGAATATAAACTCAAAAAACATAAAAACAATAAGGAAATACGCACATTATGAGGAAGACAGTAGAGGATTGACAATGAATGCTGTTTTACATAATATCATCTTCGTATTTGTTCTCAAAAACCATGAAAGAAATGCACAATTGCATAGAAGATAGTAGGGGATTAACAATGACTGTTGTATTACATAATGTTATCTTCACATTTCTTACTCAGTTATAAATCAGTATAATGCATAAACGATAAAGGAAACACAGAATTATAGAACAGATATTGGGGAATCAAAAATGGTTGCTGTATTACAAAATAATGTCTTTACTATTGTTACTCAATTATACAAATGATGGAAAGTCTGATTAATGTTTTCTCCACCCTCATCTCCATTGTTCTCCCACCCAATCAATCGTTTTCCCTCTAATAATAACTGTATTTTCTGGTTTATTTACTTCCTCAGGTTCTGACATTGGGAAGGCACACGGCTGCTTCAAATTATGCTGTAACAAACATGAATGCACTCAAATTACCATGGCACTAGGTGGAAAAGCTCCCATCTTCAGAGACGGTACAGAGGCAGGGAATCAAATACATTATGGTCATACTTGATTGATAAGCCCTTGAGGCCCTCGGGGGTCTGGTCAAGTCCATGGGTTCACCCTGGTGGACCACCAGGTCTCATATCAAAGAGGTGCTCCTGGGGTTCCAGTCAAGTCCGAGAGGTCAACCCCACAGACAATCAGCCTCTGCCCTTGCCAGGGACTCCCAAGGAACCGGTTTGGTCCGTGGGGGCAACCCTGCAGACTGCTGGGCTCCGCCCAAATGAGGCACTCCCAGATGTCCAGCTGAGTTCTCAGATTAACCCCAGAGCACTGCCAGGCTCCACCCCAGTGAGGTGCTCCCAGTGACCCAGACCAATTCTCGGTGTTGCCCCCACGGACCACTGGATTCTGCCCACACAAGGCACTCCCAGGGGCCTGGTCAAGTTCTCAGAGTTGCTCCCAAGCACTGCCGGGCTCTGCCCTAGTGAGGTACTCCTGGGGACATGATCCAGTCCGTTGGGTTTCCCCCTGCAGACCACTGGGTTCTGTCCTAACAAGGTGCTCCTGGAGGCCTGGCCAAGTTCTTGGGGCTGCCCCCAACCACTGCCGGGCTCTGCCACAGCAAAGTGCTTCCAGGGAACCCAGCTGAGTTCTTGGGGTCACCCGTGAGCACCAATGGGCTCCACCCCAGCGAGGCACTCCTGGGGAGCCAGACCAGTCTGTGGAGTGGCCCCCACAGACCACTGGGTTCTGCAGGAACAAGGCACTCCCAGAGGCCTGGTCAAGTTCTCGGGGTCACCCCCAAGCACTGCCAGATTCCACCCCAGCAAGGTGCTTCTGGGGACCTGGACCAGGCTGTGGGGTTTCCCCTGCAGACTGCTGGGTTCTGTCCCAACGAGGCATTCTTGAGGTCCCAGTCGAGTTCTTGGGGTCACCCCCAAGCACTGCTGGGCTCAGTCCCAGTGAGGCACTCCCAGGAACCTGGACCAGCTCACAGGGTTGCCTCTGCAGACTGCTGTGTTCTGCCCGAACTAGGTGCTCCTGGAGTCCTGGTCAAATTCTCAGGGTCGCCCCTGAGTACTGCTGGGCTCCACCCCTGCAAGGCACTCTCGGGGTTCTGGACTAGTTTGCTGGGTTGCCCCCACAGACCACCAGGTTCCACCTGAATGAGGCACTCCCAAGGGCCTGGGAGAGTTCTCTGGGTGGGCCCTGAGCACTGCTGGGCTCTGTCCCAACGAGGTGCTCCAGGGGACCTGATCTAGTCCACAGGGTTGCCCCCGCAGACCACAGGGCTCTGCTCCAATGAGGCACTCCCAAGGGCCCTGTCCAGTTCTCAGGGTCTCCCCTTAGCACTTCCAGGCTCGGCCCCAACTAGGCCCTCCCTGGGGCCCAGTTGGGTCCTCAGGGTTGCCCCCAAGGACCACCAGGCTCTGCCCTGCCCCTGTGCGGACCTCCTGTGGGCCCGGTTGAGTCCTCAGGGTTGCCCCCACAGACCTCCGGGCTCCGACCCAACAAGGTGCTCCTGGGGGCCTGGTCCAAGACCTCAGGGTCCCCATGTAACCTGCAGGGAACCCCCCACTTTGATTCTCATTTCTAAACCTTCCTGGTACCAGGGGACACGCCTCTCTCCTTCTTGTCATTCTCATGTTGTTATAGTCCAGTGTCTGGGTGGTGAACCTATGGGAGAATCCCTCTCTGCTGTTTTCCTGGTCGCCTTCCGGGGTGGGCTTTTTCCGCTCCAGTTTTGGTCCAGTTCTCAGAACTTTGCTTTCCTGTTGCTGAGTTGGGAGGCTTCTGTGAGCACAGGCTTCCAAAGCTGAAGCTGTGAGCGTAGGAATGAGGGAGTGGGCCGAGGGTGTGTGTGGAGTGGTGACTCCCTCTTTCTCCTCCTCCTTTTCCTCTTAACTGTGCCATGGCAGTTGCCTGAGCTGTTTTTCAGAAAGGAGTTTTGTTTGCTCCTTGTGAGGGTTTGAATTCTCATTTTGAATCCTTTGATGCTGGGCATAAATGGTGTGTAGTCGCCTCCACTTGTGCTCACTGAGGTAGTTCAGGGTGTTTACTAAGTTTAGTTATTAGTTTTGGGAGACAATTGGAGGAGTTTCTCAGGTCTTAGCCTCTCGATTTCCAGGACTGCTGTTTTTCGTCCCACTTTTTGTCTAGTCTTGTCTCTATGGGTTGATACAAAGTTTGTATTTGCAAGTGATATGGAGTCCCTCTCAGTGCTCATATTAGTAGCAAGCCTCAGCCTTCTAGTATGTCATTGACTTGGCTGCTTTCACTGACTTGTGGCTGTTGCTCCACTTCCAGGTCATGCACCTAGGGTCTTGGAGGGCCAGCATCAGGGGCAGCAGAGGGAGAGAGATCCCAGGGCGAGGTATCTCCATATGCCCCATGCAGTGGAACCACATGGCCCCGCAGGTCCCACAGTGGCTCCATGCCCCCATGGCATCACCTTGCAGTCTGTGGTGGCCTCATCTGCACCTCGCAGCAGGTCTGCACATCACAGCAACTTTGCATGCACCCCCCAGTGGGACTGTGCCCAGCCGCACACCATGGCAGGACAGCTCCCAGTGATGGCCATTCACACCCGGGTGGCGGCTCTGCATGCCCCAGTGGGGCCTCACCTGGCGGCAGTGTGGCACACAACCAACAGCTCTATAGGCTGCAGTGGAACCACCCCTGGCGTCAGGTCCGCATGATACTGCGGGACCACACCAGGCATTGAGTCTGCAACCCCCTGGTGATGGCTCTACAAGCCGCAGTGGAACCGCCCCCAGCACTGGCTCTGTGCCTGCCCGGTGGCAGCTCCATGCCCTGTGGCTCACACAGCCCAAGTTTGGCTCCATGTTGCTGGGCTGCAGTTCCCAGCTTGCATCAGCGAGCAAGGTGTGGTCTCCAGTCTGAAGTGGGAGGTGCTGTGGAGCTTCTGGATGTCTGGATGCACTGAAAGAATGAGCAAAGGGCGGGGGGGCAGCTGTGGTGGGCAAGGCATGTGTGGTCGGCCAGCGCCAGTTGGGGGTAGGTCCTAATGTGGCTAGGCTGGTGTGGCTGGTGGAAAAGGCTATGACCATTCTGCTGCTACTCACTCCATTCTTGGAGTCAGAGCTTTGAGATCTCCACAGCACTTCCTCACTGTCACCACCGCTCCCTCTCTGGCCTCTCCCTCCATTCTGGTTTTGGTCCAGCCTGCGGAGCTGACCGCACCATGGCAGCCGCCAGAGTTGCTTCTCTGGGAGGGGTCTGGTTTGCTCTTTCTGATGGCCTCATCTCTCATTTTGATAACTTCCTGGGGCCAGGGGATCCACTTCTCTCCTTCTTGCCCTTTTGATGTTGCTATAATCCAGTGTTTGAATGGTGATTCTCCAAGAGGATCTTTCTCTGCTGCTTACCCCATTGCCATCTTCCTGGAAGTCTCCTGATCTACACCTGTAAGACTGCAGTCCCCTTGTTCACTGGGCTCGAAAGGCATTTCTTGGTCCTTATTAACCATTTGCCAAAATTTTGTGAGGGATACTTGAATGAAAGGACTTTTTTATTTTGAAGATAATGAAAACATTAACAAACACACATACATTTACAGAATAAGACAAAAACAATATAAATAATACAGAGTTTCAGACAAGGTGATAGGAAATTAACAATGGTTGTTATATTACATATTGATATCCTCAAATTGGTTACTCAGGTAAACAGAGACAGGTAAGATTGATCACACATTAATTAAATCTTTACTTTTTTTTACTCCATTTCATGCATTACTTTCAGTAAAGCAATAGAAGTCAGTAGTACAATTATATTAACTATCCTGTGTATGTGTGTGTGTATATATATACACACACACACACACACACACACACACACACACATAGTTTCCTCCTTTTCTTTTCTCCTTTCCCTAATCCCAGTTGTTCTTCACTAGAGCAGTTTCCTTAACTTTTATGATAATCTACCATACCTCCTAGTTTTTACTCACTCTTTCAGGTTCTTACACTAGTGAGACAATATGTTGTTTACACATGCAGGTCTGATTTATTTCACTTATGAGTATGGTCTCTAGTTGTGTCCATTTATCTATAAAAGCCTCGAGTATAGTTGAGTAATATTCCATTATATAAAAGTACCACAACATTTTTATCCATTCTTCAGTTGATGGGCATTTGGGTTACTTCCATGATTTAGCTATTACAAATTGAGCAGCTATGCACATATATCACTGTTATATGATGTTTTCAGTTCTTCTGGGAATTATATTACATTATATTTATTTATTGTATATTACATATTATTATATATGTTTATTATATTGGGAAATATATTACAAAGCTACTGTGATAAAATCAACATGGTACTGGCTAAAAAAAAAGACCTGAGGATCAATGAAACAGACTGGAAGAAGAAGCCACAACCCGAAACACCCTCAACCCCCTGATGTTTGACAAAGGGGTCAAATAAGTTCACTGTAGGAAAGATAGCCTCTTTAATAAATGGTGCTGGCAAAACTGGCTTGCCACATGCCAAAGACTGAAAATAGACCCATGTCTATCACCATGCACCAAACTCAAGTCAAAATGGATCACAGATCTCAATATTAAAACAGAAACACTAAATCTACTGGAAGAGAGAGTAGGTAAAAGTCCTGAAGATATAGGGGTAGGCAGAGTTCATGAACAAAAACCAAACTGTATTGGAAATACTTGAAAGAATCAACAGCTGGGATCTCATCTTACTGCAAAGTTTTTGCATATCTAAAGAAATCACTAACAGAGTAAAATGAAAACCCACAAATTCGGAAAAATTTTAACTGACTGTCCCTCAGACAAAGGTCTGATACCTTTCCTTTTTTTTTTTTTTTTTTGCGGTACTGGGGATCGAACTCAGGACCCTGTGCTTGCTAGGCAAGCGTTTATTCTACTGAGCTATATCCCCAGCCCTGACAAAGGTCTTCTATCTAGAACATATAAACAATTAAAAAAAAAAATCAGCCCCCTTCCCCCCAGTATGAAGACCCAATCCAAAAATGGGAATCTGAATACATGTTTCTCAGATAAAGAAATACAAGTGGCAAATAAATACATGAGAAAATGTTCAACATCATTAGTCATTTGAGAAATGCAAATTAAACAACACTGAGATTCCATCTCACCCCAGTAAGATTGGCCAGCATTAAGAAATCAATGAATAACAAATGCTGGCGAGGCTATGGAGAAAAATGAACCTCTCTTTACTGCTGGTGGGAGTGTAGACTGGTGAAACCACTGTGGAAATCAGTTTAGAGATTCCTTAATAAACTAGAGGTCTCATTTAACCCAGTTATTTTCCTTCTGGGTATTTTCCCCGAAGAAAGGACTGTTTTTTAACTAAGTATTTTTTTGAAATGGCTTTAGTTAATATAAAACATATTCAAAGTGAGGTGAATGCACTGCATTTTCACAAAATCACATTCCATTGTGCACACAGATACATTTTCTTTGCCTACAGTGTTGATCCTTAAAGGGTCTTGATTAGTATTTTTATTTTTATTTTTATTTTTATTTTTATTTTTTTTTGCGGTACTGGGGATCGAACTGAGGACCCTGCGCTTGCTAGGCAAGCGCTTATTCCACTGAGCTATATCCCCAGCCCTTGATTAGTATTTTTAAAGAGAGATATTATAATTTTTAAATTTTGTATTTCTTATTTTTATTCACAAGTCAGAACGTGTGGTTATACTTTGCTTTCCTTATGGTGACAGTCCACTGGATCTGCGAAACAGACCCCCTTTGAAAGGAGCATGTGATCTCCAGCTTTCCACAGCTGTTCCTCTATTCTCTCCAACACCCAGTCCAGACGTCAGGGGTTGTTTATCATCGAAAACCTGCTCATCCTTCTTTGTTACCTCGCTGGCTCCTGTAAGAACCCCTGTGGAATTTGAGAGCAGAAGACCTTTATTTTTTTTGTACTCCATTCATGCTTTATTTCTGTCCTCTGTAGACTCAAAGTTAGCCATATCAATTTTTGGGATGAATGAGGTTTAAAACTTGTTTCCCTGAAGCTGGGAGGTGCCTCAAACACTGTTTCTGCTCTGCACTAAGTGCGCTTCCCATTTCCTCTAGCCTTTGACTGTCTACAACTCATGCGTTGGCTCATTTCATTTATGTATTTATCTGATTCTTTTTAAAACAATACAAATGTTAATTTATATTTCAGTGATAAAATGCAGGTACCAGCTCTGAGCATCTTAGGCTGTATTAGAAAGTCTATCTGAATGTTACTTAGAGCCATTCTAAGGCTCAAATACTTTTTCTGCTGTTCCTGTGGGAATGAGTAAGTTTTTAAATATGAAGATACCTGTGGGTACCTGTGGGAATGCGTAAGTTTTTAAATATAAAGATAACTTCCTTACTATTCCCAGAACAGTAATGTCTTTGTGATCACTTCCTCTCTAGTGGCATGAGTTGGGCTGACTTATAGCCACTTATCTGGCTCCCCTCCTATCCTGTCTTGCAGCCTACATATTTAAGATGGGTGGCAGCCAGAGCACACAGTCAGCCAAGAGTGGTAACAGCAGTTAACATTTACTGAGCATTGTCTGCACCCAAAACTGTCAGAAGATCTCATACATAGATAATTACATTTAGGGGCTGGGGATATAGCTCAGTGGAATAAGCGCCTGCCTAGCAAGTGCAAGATCCTGAGTTCGATCCCCAGTACCACCAAAAAAAAAAAAAAAAAAAAAAAGATAATTACATTTAGTCCTCACAATACACCTTTGGAGGATGTATCATTATTATTATTACATTAATTTTATAGATGAACAAACTGGTACAATAAACTAGGTAATTTGTCAAGGTCAAATTGAGGAGAAGAGATTCGAACCTAGAAACACTAGTTTGAAAGCATATTCACCTTACCACCAATTTCCACCCACTCCCAAGCTGTGAGTGGAACAATATCAAGCTTTTGGTCTAAACAAATCCAAACCCAAGGTATTGCTACCAATCTACTGGTGAAATATCAAACTGCAATAGTACTGTATTCCAGAACAGCTCATATTCTTACCTTGCTTTTGTGATGTAAAAGATAATAAAGATTTACTATTCCTATGCTTAAACAACCTAGAATATTGGTGGAATTTTTTATAGAAACTTTAAAAAAATCGCTGTAGTTTTTTCATCCTACACTGGGAATGACACTGCACAAAACTCCACAGATACTCTCTGGATACTCTATTACTGAGATTTTTATTTTCTAATGATCAAATTGGGCATTTGGTTATAGCAGCTTTAAAATTTTTCTGAGATAAAGATTAAAGTTATGCCTTAAAACAGGGAACTCTGGGGTCTCTATTTCCCATTTGTCTCTATTCTAATGGACCCAATGTGACTTTCTGGGGTGCATCCTGGTGTGTGCAGGACTGATCCTCCAGCTCATTACTAAGCAAAACCAAGTATCCTTCCCACGAGACATACTGCGTTGTGAAACACAACTTCTCCAGGGCAGTATTCATTCCACTACCAGGCTGGCTAAAAAGACATGACTTAGCACTTCCTAATAAAACAGCAGCTGCCCTCTGCCTACTTCTCAAGGAATAAAGCTTTCAACTTACTACTGATCCAGCACCGTATTTCAAAAACTTAACTAATGGAGGCTTTCCCTCAGGTCCACCTCTGCTCTTTAGGCACAATGCTCTTTCCTACATTGATGTCCAGAAAAATTCTCAAAATGTATGTATACCCTCTCTTTATAAAAGATCAAGGGCTCACAAATAGGAGATAAGAAAAATATCCTCCATTTTCCTTCCAACGACTGATGACAGATCATGACAAAGTGACAAATCTGGACGACTTCAGTCAAATCCAATGAAAATACTCCCTTTTCTCAAAGAATTGATTTTCAATCAATTTTACCCTGGCAGATACTCTGGTCCTCACGGAGGGACAGTAAAGGAAAGAGTTGATGAAAGCTATCACTGTGTTTATGATGAGGATGTGGTTCAAGGCATTATACAGTGTCCTCTCTAGAAAGCCTTATTGGAGAAATTTCTCTTTGGTCTCAATATCAGGCAGGATGGGCCTCTCCAAGCAATTGGTTTCATTTCTCTTATGAACACTATGAATCACACTCGCCTATCTTGTGCTGCTCAGTGTCAACTGTCTGGCCCTCCTCTGCAGAGAACCGATTTCCGTGATGTGCTGATATTCTTCCTGACTCGATCTGACCCTTCAATCATGATTCGCTTTCCTTCATGTATTGATTGCAAGTCTCTTGTTACTCTGAACACATTTTAATATCAAATTTCAGTACAATTTCTTGGATGTAGAAATTAGGAATTATATTTTGACTTCTTCATCAGTGGCAGATTATGCTAATGATCCGACCACTGAAACCCTGAAAAGCCATCTGTGACTATTCCTTCCCTCTCAATGCCCACAGTTACATATCCCTCAAAGTTAGTTACTCAAATCTACACTGCTAGGACCTTATATCCAAGCCACCAGTTTGTTTATCACGGGCCACTCTAATAACTTACGTGGTTTTGCTCACTTATGATGCATTCATCCCACAATGAGCCTACTCCCCAAGCTTGAGCTATGTTTGGAACCCCACACTGGCTTCCCTTTATCTTTGGCTATTACCCAAATGCCCTAGCAGACCTACAAACCCCTGTGAAATTTAGTGAGCACTCTGATGGAGCCTTGGAATATCGTCTTGCTTTTTCTCTGTTTTAGATATTTGCTTATTCTGTTGCCTTTGCCTGAAATACTCTTATTTCACACTCCTGGCTAATTTGTACTCAGTTCTTGGTTCTCAATTTAAATATTCCTTTCTGGGGAAGGTTTTATGTCCCTGACATTTGGTTAAATATTTTTGGAATATGCCATCAGAAGCAGTTAATATTTTCTGTTATGCTATAAGACAGGTACACCTATCCTGTTCACTGCTTGTCTTAGTTACTTTTCTCTCATTGCTGAGACAAAACATCTGACACCCAAAATTAAGGAATGAAAGTTTATTAAGTTCACTGTTTGTGAAGGTTTCAGTCTATACTCGGCTGGCTCCAAGGCAGAGTGGCACATGGCAGAGGGCCTCAGTTCATGGCTGTGGAAAACAGCAAAAGCAGGAAGGGCACAAAGGGTGGAGTGGTGGTAAGCAGCCTCTTTCCTTCCCTTACATTATATGCAAATTAAACGTCTCAGGGCAGTGTAGCACTCACACCCGAGAATCAATTATAAACTCTAGAAACATGCCCCATGACTTCATGAGGCTTTGGGGGGACACCCAGACACAAACCATAACACTGCTCCAGTCCGTGAGTTCAGCACAGTATCTGGCACACTGAAATCACCCACAAATACTGGTTTATTGATTGACTAACTGAAGTACATCACCAATAAATCATCAGAAAGAAGGCCAATATAAGATTTTCAGTGGATACAGCATTAACTGACTCACAAATTTAATGAAAAACCTTATGAAGTTGCTCTTATTTTTATGGAAAAATCATTACATTTACTTACTCCTTTTCCATTTGCTAATAATTTTACTTTTGTTTTTGGTACTAGGAATTAAACTCAGGACCTTGCACTTGCCAGGCAGGTGCATGTGCCCCTGACCTCTATCCCCAGCAATGTCACTTTTTAAAAGGGGAGAGGAAAACTCAAACAAGCATCTAACTCCTATTATAGTTCTTTATTCCATCCCCATCAATCACACAGAGTAATGTAGCGGTATAAGAAAAAGTTAACCTGCAGAAATACTTCCTCTTATCAAGAGATACTGAGTTCCAGTTATAGGAAGGCATGAGTTGTCTGTCTGAGAGAGAACAGAGGAAAGATAACTATGAAGCACTTCCAAGGTAGTCTTTAATTGCCAAAGTCAATGGCAGCCTCACTCCCCTCGTTAGCACAGGGGGCAATTCAGCCTCACTGTGATATTAGGCATTTCGTCCTTGTCTTTACATAATTTGTTATTTTTTCTGCACACCCCACACAGCAAGACAGTATCACAGGCCTCTCTGCTTGGACTGCAGATGTGCATGGAGACCCAGAATGCTCCACTGTTTCCTGTGTTCTCAGCTTCCGCTTGTTCATGAACTCTAATGAGATGATCCTACTTGATACATAAAGGGATCATGCAGCCCATGACCTCAATAAGATGCAGAGAAAGTGGGCCTGATTATTTTTATCTCTGCTAAAACAAACATTTTAAACTCGAGGTTGCTTACAGAGCATTTCTGAGCTAGTTAGAACTCTCAGGTACTTGCAGAAGGAGAGCGCCCTCTGAGGTGGCCACGGTGCTCGATGTCTCAGACCTCGCCACACCCCCACCCTTGCACTCCGTGAGATGCCCTGGGCCCTTTTATAGCCACTTCTGTTATTAACACACAAGAGAATCCCAAGTAGGAGAGCAAGGGTTTCGTTAATGAAATACAAACACACTGATGGTTTGAAATATAGGTTTTCTTGGAGAACATGACGGATCACAAATTGAAACTATCTCTATGGGAGAGAACCCTCAGGGATGTCCCTAAAGAGAAATGAAGATTATCTTTGAAAGTGAAAACTAAAATTAGAAATGCTGACATAGGCTCAAGCTCACTGAAGTGGCCATGTCCTACACATTGACACGTACATACTAAGCCAGTTCGAGCATCCCCTTCCAACCACTCAATTCTGTAGACTTTAAAGCATCATTATAGGGAAAGGACACTGTTTTTTACATTCTACAAGAAACAGCAAAGTCTAATAATTGAATAGCTATGTAAAGATGTTTGGACAGTTATTTTTAATTTTATACTTCTTGAAATGGTTCTTTTAGATGCTCGCATAGATATCGTAGCACTTACCCTATGCCCTCAAAGGAAAATCCAAGTAAAATATGTTGGTTAAAGTACTTGTAAAACTTCTTCCTGCTTACAGTCTGACATTTCCTGATCATTTAAACAATTTATTTTGGTCTTTTTGAGACAGGGTTTTGCTATCCAGCTCAGGCTGGTCTTGAATTTATTTTGTAGCCCAGGCTGGCCTCAAACTTGCAGAGATCCTCATGCCTCAGCCTCCCAAGTGCTGGGATTATAGGCGTGCACCTCCGTGCCTGGCATAGTTGCTGATCATTTTTCAATTTTGTCTTTCTTAAGTATGGTTTTTAATACTGTATTATGCTCTGGAACACCAAGAGTAATGGTAACAAAGTGTTTCTTCAAAGAACGATCTACCTTTGATGTCTGCTGACATCACTGGGCAAGTATTTGTGTTGCAGCTTTCTTGCTTGTCTTAGAGGGTGTCATCAGAAGGTGTTCAGTCAGCAACTTCATCTTCGTTCCTCAAGTGGCTTTTACGTGGCTGTTGGCCATGCAACTGGAAACTCTCATATTTATGCACGAAAAGAATGGCAGCAATGTCAGGAATGATGCCAATGACACTTGTAAAATGCTGAAAACTGAATCGTGATCTTAGAGACTGTAAATTGTGTGTTCAATGGGGATGGGAGGTACAGCTTATCTTAGAATAAGTAAGATGCAACAGCAGAGACTCACTCTAGAGTACAAGGTACCATCTTTATAAGAAATGACTGTTTTTATTTTTACTAAAACTTTTTTACTTAAGCATACTTTTGGGTCACTCTCAAATTAGTTAAAAATCTCAATTACAAGTGGAGTAACTCAGTGGTAGGATAATCAGCTAGTAGCCTCAATTATTTCAACTGTGTAATTTGGCCACAAGTCTCATTTGTGGTAAAGGGACTTTTAGTGCGAGTAGGGCTGACTGAGAGGGGAAACGTTTCATGAAGGGGACAACTTCTCAATTCTCCCAGCTATGTAGAAATGAGTGGGTGTAACAGATCCACAAACGTCTTAGAGATATCTGGCCCTGCCAGGCCCCTCACTTCTTACAAATAATGCAGATGACACAAGCCGCCTTCTTTTGAAACACCTGAGAAACAAACTCTTGGCATTGACAAAATTTCTATATCTCTTAAACTCTGAGGGTTAATTCATAAGCTCTTCTAATCCTAAAACCTAGGCCTGATGCCAGTCAGTTTCAGGGCAAGAGGATAAGTCTTTCTATCTTTCTGTTCCCTCACAGATTCTCTTGGTCCCTGCTTCTCAGGGGGAATATTGCAAATATAGTCAATCTTTTCTGTTTTCCACTCAAAGTTATTTCTTCCTCCTGGGTCATGGGGTACTCCTTAGACCTTTCTTGTTGCTGGGAACTTTCTGGAACTGCTTTCCAACAATTATCCCTTAATTCCAAATTCTTTTCTATGTCATTTATCTACATGCCAGCTGGAAGACATGTCTGTCTGTGAAACCCTATAGCAACGATACACAAGAAAGTTCCTAGGACCAGGAACTGGCACTCAGTGAAGACTTATCAGCACTTGTGAAAGCTCATGCCCAGGAGAATTAAGTGGCAGTTCAATTATTTGCAAGAAGTTGCACAAGAAAAAAACTACAAGTTATTTTTTTCCTACTAAATAAAGCAATGATTTTTCTCTGAGGCCTTATATTTGGAAAAGACTTCATTTCCCACATAAGAAAACAAACAAGCCAAAAATATTTCCACTGCACAGTTATTGTTCAGAAACCTTTGGTTTTAGGATTGTCAAACTGGATAGGAACAAAATTAGACTCAGGAAATTTACAGTGACGTTGAAACATACTAAACCCAGTGGTTAATTTAATTTCCTTATCAGTCTCTCCCAAGAGAAACTGGGAACAGAATGTGTCCAAGTCCATGGCTTCCTGTAGAGAATGCATAAAAGAAGCTCAACTGGTGATTGCAACAATCGGTACCAGACCACATCAGTCCAGATAATTCAGATATAAAGGGGTAAAAGCAAGGAAATCATCAGTGAGACATGAGAAGAAGAAAAAAAAAATCAGAACAAAAATAAACAAAGTGACAGGTCTCTTCATAATGTGATTCATTTCCAAATAAACAGCAAGTCAGTAGAAACCACATGAAAATAAACTAACTCTCAGTGGTTCTGCTATCTTTTACGAAGAACACCACAGAGCAGATCCTTGCTAGATAAAAATGAAAATATCCTAAAATTCAGAACAAATTAAAGATATACCTAAGGAAGAATGCAGAAGACTTAATAATCTGTATAATTTTTAGACATTAGGCCGATAGCACTCTGCTCCCATAGTAGAATACTCAATACAATTACACACCAGAATTAGGAAAATCATCAGTTTTTATAATAAAGTACTAACGGTCCCCTAACATGGCTAGGGAAATAAAACTATTATGTGATACAAGGGAATATCTCTTTCTAATTTTTAAGTCAAATTATGATTAAGATTAAATTTTGTAATAAGATTTTGAGAAACATGTTTAAATTGTACCATAATAGTTACTAGGAGTTGTTTAAAAATTTGAAGTTAACTTCCAGTTGATATCAGGAAGCCATAGAGAAAGCGCTTCTAGGCCCATGTATTCTATCAGTGCTGTCTGAGTTACACATTGTACAGATCAATTGGGGTTAATGCAAATACAGGGTCTGATTGGCCTGGTTGATGAGGCCTGAGACTCCTCATACATAACAAGCTCATGTGACGCTATAGCTGCTCTTCTGTAGTCTACAAGGCTCTCCATGCTGCCTTTATTTTTGGTAGGGTCTTACACCAGTGACATATGGACCAATGGACAGTCAAAATGTAGCTCAGCACCACACTGGTAACTTGCATCTGATCTCAGTTTTGGACCTTTGTTTAAGAATTCAATATCTAAGTAATTGCCAGCTTTACTAGAGTTTGTTCTCTCATTTATTTAAAATAATTGTCACAATCAAAACACTGAGCAGTTGCCTACTGTCTGTGGGGTTGGCAGGTTAGATTGCAAAAGGAAATACAGACTGTTGCTACTTAGGAGTTTATAATCTGACAAAATAACATGGGTAATTGTGTGTATGTGACATTCCAAAGCAGGGTGGCCACTCTAGGATTAATGTATATCTTCAAATCATATTTAAATCAATGATTTAATCTGTTTTAGGAGTAAAAGGAAAAACTATGAATGTGAAATTCGGTGGACATTGAGATAACTTGGCTTAGGAAGCCTTATTGCATCATATACAATAGGCCTGTCAGTTTTCTTTTGGATAATCCCTTATAGAAAAGCACACCATTTTAGAGGTGATTTAAACCAGTTTGCTAGGCTGCTAGGGAGTGAGCATTAACACTAAAGCTATCAACAGAATCCTTGGCAGTGAAAAGAGATACTAATAGAATGATACAGAATTTGAGAATAGGTGCTGGTAATGGATTCCTGAATTTAAATATTGTTTTGACTTTCAAATACAATGGAAGCAACTCCTAAAATTATGCCACTAAATTTTCTTCCAAAAGATTAATAAAACTATCTCTCTTAGTTAATGAAATCAAAACAGTATTAGGATTGATCACTTACATCTGAAAAAACAAGAAGGATCTGATAATGGATTCTGGACTTCCTTACTGCCACGGCCCTACATGTATTTAACTGGTAAGAAAATAACCCTACCGAGCCATTGCAAAGACTCTAGAGGACGCGAAGACTGCCAAGATGTTAGAAAGAGCTTTCCATTCCCACTGTTCTTTCTGTCAAACTCAGAAAAATGTACACCATCTATTCACATTTGTAAAAGTACACTCTATTTATGTCAAAGTAAACTTAACCTTGGAGCTTATGTATCTTGCACATAATGCAGCTCATTGTTTCCTTGAGAAATGGAGATGAGATATTTTGATGCCTGAGGCAATTCTAAGTCAATTCAATTGGAGCAGGTAATTAAGAACAGATTCTTAATAATCAGGCTTGATCAGCTTAAACTGAGTCACAATTCACAAAATATTCCTTCCCAAGATTTCAAAATGGAATATCTTTTAAAGTGGAAAAGCCAAAAATTATTTCTTTCCCAGAATAAGACATAATTATAGACTCCTGAGGCTGACTGTAACAACAAAACCAAACTAAGTACATTTATTGGATCATGGGTACTTTTTACTATGTCAGTTGGTGCTTCGTTCTCTTGTTGAATGAAGTCTTAATATTTAAAACAAAATTTTCTATAAAATGCAAAAAGTGGTACCTTTCCAACATCTCTGAAAGGTAGTTGTGTATAATAAAAAGAATTGAATTAAAAAATCTGAATTTACCTGGATATTTTGGCACACACCTGCAATTCTAGAATTCTGGGAGACTGAGGAAGGAGGATCGCAAGTTCAAGCCCAACTTTGGTGACTTAGTGAGACCCTGACTGAAAATAACAAAAGAAAAATGGCTGGGGATGTAGCTTAGTGAAAAGGTCCTCAATCAGATTCTTAGTATCACAAGGGAAAAAAAAATCTGAATTCAAGTTCTCAGTACTTCCACTTATTAACTCAGTGATTCTGGCCATAGCATTGGTTGAATTCCTTAGTTTTTAAAGCTCCTCAAAGACATGACACCAAAATTCAATGAGATAACACATTAGAGAACTAGAAAGGCAAATTTAAAAATACAAATTTCATAAGGTAACAATTGAAGGACTTGGTTGTCACTCATGGCTTGGGGTGAGATAAGCTGATGGAATTCACAGTTTTAGGGCTTTCATGCTGGGCCTTGTGGTGCTCTGTGACAGAATTCCGTCTGGCAGAGACTGGAAACTCTGAGGTTGGTTCTGCGTCCTAAAGAAAGAACAACTGGAATCAAAAGCTGCCAGTGCAGCAAACTGTTACTGGCTGGGTGAGAAACAGAGCTGAGAAGTGCTCACAGGAAGCGAAACACACGGCCTTCCGTCCTTATCCTGCCTCCCAGCCACCCTCTGAGGTCCCTGCGGCACAGCCCAGGAGAGGTCCGGCTGGAAGTGCCAACTGTGGTTGCATGGTCCCAGGGTCGGCATTACAAAGAAGGAGAAAGGCATGCCTGAACTTGAGAAATAATATTCTAAAAAGTAGCGTGTCCAACTCTGACATATACATTTGCTTTTTTAGGAGAGTGTTTCCAAAAGGTCTAGTTTTAGTGTTTATATAGCGACATATACTTACCACAGTTCCTACCATTCATGCCCCATTATCACTTTTGATTTGCCCCCCCGCCCCAGTTCCAAACGCTACTGATTCTTCTGAAGAGGCTCTGTTTAAGCTGTTTTATTCCACTCCGGAGATAAAGCAGAGAATCACAAAGACCATTCATTATGAGGTGTTGCAAACCAAAAAAATGAAAGGTTCAGCCAAGTCTTCAATAAAATCCATACTCAAAAGAACCCATTGACATTATGATATTACTAATAAATACATTTAATTGCATAACATAAATTATTCCACTATTTAAAAACATTAGAATTATTTGAATGCTCATTAATGGCAAACCCTGCACTACATGATTTACATACTATATCATCAATTTAATATCTTTAGATCTATTAATATCTCCATTTTACTGAAGAAATACTACTTCTATAGGTTGAGCATTTTGTCCAAGATACTGCCATTACTGAATGGAAATATACTCTGGTCTGGATGACCAAAATCTTTGCTTAGTAGCTCATGGTTTTCACTGCTCATTGCTTGGAAACTTACAGAGAATATTTGCAAAAATAGCTTCTGAAATACAGCTATAATTAGTAAGGCTAGTAGTGTTTGTTGTTTTTGTCCTGGGAATCAAACCCAGAGGCTCTCTATCACTGAATTACACTCCAATTTGTTTATTTTTTATTTTGAGACAGGGTTTCATTAAGTTGCCTAAACCAGCCTTAGTGATCCTCCTGCCTCAGTCTCCCAAGTACCTTGGTGCTGCAGGCCTGTACCACAGTGACCAATGAAGGCATGTTTAAAATTATAGTTTTGGCATATTAAATTTTAAAATTGCAAGAAAGTATACTTTATTCATGTAGGTTTCATTTTAACACTTTGTGAAATTTAAACCTAATAGAAGCTACAAGAAAGGAAAAATGGCTTCAGAATTATCAAAGGTAGTGTCACAAAGTTCCTCTATAAATATTGTAATAGAGATGGACAATCTGTCCATCAAAATCTATTCTCCTTTTATTCCAGAGAATAAATATTCCAGGCACTCCCTCAACTGGCCCCTAACACCTCTTATCATCCTGTCTTTATTTTCTCCTTCCCTTCAGGGCAGGTATAGATATTTTCACAGTTCTATGGGACAGAGGCAACCTGAGTTTGAAGAGGCCTGAATGGCTAAGTTATCCTATGGAAGACAATTCCATGGTGGCTTTCGCCTCACCCTAGGCTCATAATAAACTCCTATTATGACTGAGTCATTTCATGTTGGAGTGTATTTGTTTCCATTGCTTAATTCATTATTACCTAATGTATGCATGAATTTTAGTAGTTAAGGTAATACAAAATACTAATTATTCTAGCAGCTAATATTTATTAAGCTCTTACTAAAATGTTAGGAATGATGCAAACATACAGTATCACAAAGATCTTGCCAGGCTATCTTTCAGAGCTTCTGTACACCCTGCACACAGTACAGATTAGCTTACTTAAATGTTCTGTGGTTCAAATTAGACTAGAGGAAGAAAACCAGAAAATAAATTCATAAATAAGATCATTGATAGAAACAAGAACTGACAGCAAATAGCTTAGCTCCAAAAGAGGAGGCATAAAGCAAACCACAAAAGGAAAAATGCATCTGAGGCCAACTGGTACAGGGCCATAGTTCCACCAAGCCTTACTACTTATGAGGGAACTGCAGTATAATCGTGTCTTTCAACAGTTGATGTTTATAATGATGACCAAGTCATCAAAAATTAAATCAAATTCCATGGCTCAGTTTAAGAAGGAAGGAAAATATTACAATATGCCTATTAATATTTTCCTATTGATAGGATCAACATAAAAAGCCTGCTACCTAAAGGTGTGTTTTTCAACTCATAACAGATAAATCTGGGAAGCAGCCTATATATCTATCAACATATGGATAAAGAAAACATGGTATTTGTATCAGTGGAGTGCTACTCTGCCATTCAGAGGTCTAACCTCAAGTCATCTGTAGGAAAATGGATATACCCTGAGACTATAATGTTAAATGAAATAAATCAGACGCCCAATCTTAAATATCGCATGATTGGTCTAATACGTGTAACCCAAACCATTAATAAATTAAAGAGCAAAATAAAAGTCAGATGTTAGGAAACAAGGAGGTAGATCTTTTGTAGAAAGGAAAGGGACCAAGAGATGAAGGGAGGGGATTAAAAATAATGAAGAAATTTTATGTACATATACCAACTTTCCATGATGATGGAATCACTATGTACTGGAAACACGCATAACAATAAAAATTTAAAAATAAACACGTATTTTTGTTAGCTCAAAAATGTGCTTATATGAATAAATTGCAAATTTCTAAATGGTGGTGCCTTACTGTTCATGTATCTCAGAAGCCATCTTTGAAACCTCACAACTATGACATCTGTAGGAAGCATACACAGAATATCGACGATGCAATGTATCAGGAATATCCCCATGTTTTGATGCAGTATCATTTCACAGGAAACAGTCTCTTCAGCTGATGTGTCACAAGAGTCATTCCCATGTAGCCTGAGCTCACGTTCTGCATTTGCTCACTCTCCTGCTCTCTTTCTGGGCATATACTATGAACTGGGCAATGGATCTGTGATCTGTTCCTCTTTCCTGCCGGGATTATTAATGGCCATCCTGACAACTAGGCCTGTGCCATCAACCAGGGGTAGTTTTTGGGTTACAATGGCTTTCCATGCCTGAGAAATGCATGCTTTCATTTTTCTCTTATGGTAACATTGGTAATGAATAGAACATAAGATACCTGTTCATATTACGGATTTAATAAATTAGCTATGATTTGTTCTGTAATAACCATGCTTGTACTAGCCAATGTGCTCTTATGACTTAAACCAGCCAACCTATGGAAATAAAAGATTGACTAAGAAAAATATTGTGAATGGGAAACAATTCCAACTGCAAAACATAAAAAAAGCCACTTCTACCTCCACGCCAGGAAAGTGTCAGGAGAGTGCATATTTGGTAATTGCATTCTTCTAGTCCCTCCCTCCAAATGCATTGAGGCCTATAAACAGTCAAATCCATTATTCACAAGATAAAGGCCACAGAAAGAACTAAAACTATTATATCAGATGGTGCAGTCTTACTTGGCAAAACATATGACTGATGCCCTTTATGACACCACAAATCTTGTGGGGTTTTGTTTCTTTGCACATGTATACACTAAACAGCTGTCGCTTCTTTTTATACCTGTTATGAATTTTTTAAAAGTGCTATCAAAGCACTTGTTTTACTATCTTTTTACTGTCTTTTATTTTTTCCTTTTACAGTGGGTCTCAGAGAAGCCTGGATACACATCCTAAAGCTCATTAGGTAGCGGAGGAATAAAGTCCAGCCATGTGTACATTCTCTGCAGGGACTCAGGACATTTGTATATGGTTGAAACTGTGGGGAGCCAAAATGAAAACTCTCACAACTGAAAATAATGTCTAAAAATTTTTACCCTTAATGTAATTATGAAAATATTTTACTGTTAGAGTAAAATGCATGAATTAGAGGATTTTCTTCACTTTAATATTTTAAGGTATTTTACACCTTTAAATGAAAGTACATACACATGGGAAACTGAACAAATTTTAAGTGTAAAGCTCAATGAATTTTCACTCAACACCTGCATTACCACAATTCATATTAAAAAATAGAACATGACCAACAAGTAGATGTTCTACCCTCTAAGAGAAGTCATTACCTCTACACAATTTTTTTTCAAGTAAATGCTTACTTTACAGAATCCTGAGATATTAAAGTATATCAAAGGGGATCCCCAAACCCAAGGAAAATCTGAGTAAGCGAGGTCTATAGTGCCTCTGCCCAGACCTTTGGCCTACACTGCCGTATGCACACTTACCCAGAGGCAGTGTTCAAATGCTTTCTACATGGTTCAGCCCACAGCCTTTTCTAAGCAATCAGCATAAACTCACATGACACATCTTACAAAAGAGATGAAGCCAACAAAGGATGAGAGAAAGAAGAGTGGGAGAGGTGAAGTGGGATTGCCTTAGTTTTGAATTTTGTATCTGCCATTCATGAAGAAGGACAAGAAGAACCCTTTTCAGGATAATAACTATAAAGAAGATAAAGTTGCTGTACAATCATGCTCAATTCATTGAGCTGAGTGAATCACCATGCAAATTACTTCATTTCTAGAAAGCATTAGTGTGGTAAATTGCTGAGAAAAATATCTATACTTTTTCCAGATTCATTTTCTTATCCCTTACTTAAGGATGGCTTATTGTTTTCCAGGGACAAATCTGTTATGATTAATATTAATCTACCTGATCTTGAACTAGTATGCTGTTTAAAATCCCACTGAAAATAGCACAAGTTTAGACACTACTGTATCACTGAAAGAATAATACTTTGCCTACCTTATGTCTTAAGCAAGTAAATGCTTACATTAAGGTCTTTTACATTGTCTCTAATCATGAAAAAGGCAGGAAGGAAGTTTAATGATGGAATTATGAAAAGAAGCCAGGTTATCCTTCCCATCCCTCACACTAGCACATATCACCTTTCTTAGACTTGAGGAGTATTCATTCACTGAGTACTGAGTGCTTTGCTAGGTACTCATTCACTGAGTCCTTAGCCAAAGTCCTCATCACCAACAGTGACCACTAGTCAAGGTGCCAAGCTTCACTTCTTCCACCAAAATATAACACAAAGGTGAAACAATCAGACGCAGTTGACAGCTCCCTTCAGCCACCTGTCCATGGTTCGTCTTCTCTCCATTCTACCTTCACGCTACCTGCCATACTAGAGAGCCCTTTCCTTCGCTGTGCACGAGCCTGTGCATTATACAAGCCTACATTATCTTCACTGAAGTTCTAAACTCTAAAAAGCTCTGAATACCAAAGTTTCTTTTCAGAAATAATTAGAAGGCAAGCTTTCTTTTAATTTGAAGGTATTTCACATGCAGGAAAGACCTGTTTCTGAATGGATATGTCCTACAGAAGTATTGATGAGCTTCTTAAGAAGTGCTGGCCCAGACTGGGTTGGCAGTGACACATTATTTATGGACACCGTACATATGCTCCTAACAAAAAGAAAAGTTGAAGTTTGAATTTTGAAATACACCTGGTCCTAAGAATGTTGGCTAAAGGATTTATAATCTATATCAGGGTTACAACAGACTTTGTACACAAACTCTGAAAGTTTACCCTCCAATTTGAACTATTTTCAAGGGATGGAAATCAAAACAAAGGGATCTAGGTTTTCACCTAACAGAGCAGTCAATGTGTAGCACAGTGAGCGGATGCAGGGAAGCAAGCGTCTCCACATGGTCTTGCTGACAAAGCATGTTGCTGCAAGCTTTTGAAAGGCTCCACATAATTCTATTTGAGAACTTTCACCCACCCCTCTCACTGCAGACTATCTTATGGAAAGTTAAAAGCAAATTACTGTATGACAAGGATCTATCACATTGAAAATAACAGAGAAATACAAAGCACAAATAATTTAAAAGTTTACCAGTAAGAGACTGGTTACATAAATTTTGATATAACTACACAAAATAATACAATGCAACCTTTAAAGAAATGAAAATGGTGTGGATGTATATGTTGTATAATGATATGGAAAGTTCCTCAAGGTATATTGTAAAATGCAACAAGCATCTTGTAGGAAGATATATGAAAAATCTATATAATTTTCATAATTTCTAAGGATATACTCACATTCTAGATTGACAACTTTTCCCTACATGCACATTCTTTATGGAAAACACCAGGTGGTAGTGGTTGGGATGAGAAGGAAAGAAAGTTTTCTTTTTTCTCTTCACATTTTACTGTTTTTCTTTCCTATGTGCACATTCTGTTCTATTCTGTTCTTATTATTGGTTCTCAGGAAGTTTGTGTAATTCTTGCAGCCCAGCTATACTATAGGTTATTCATGTCTTTTCTGAGACTAGAAGCGGCAGGAGGGGAGGCTGCTAGTCACCACAGACCCCTGTCACTTTCTGCTTAATGTTGATTTCCACTGATTCTTAGATCAGAACCCCTAGATGACATAATGGAATTCCAGAGATGACCTCCTGCCAAATAAATCCAATAATCATCTCCAAATACTCCCACAGCATACCCTAAGCAAGGCATGGTAACTGTATTTTGGTCTTTCTAATCCAATTGCATACTCTGTCTTAGCTCTGAGTAGAGCACTAAGAGCCAATAACTATCTGTGATTGATGAATGGAGTAAAACTCAACCTGAGTTTCATAACTCAAGTCCCTTCACTTCCCATTGCTCCATTTCACTTAGCATGCAGGAGATAACATAAATCTTCATAAACCATGACCCATGCACTGTACCCTTTAACATTTTCTGAGTGATTATGGGAAAGCCCTACTTTTAATGAGATAATATCCACAGGATGAAAACTTCTATTGTTTCCCTGAAATTCACCTTTAAAATTTAACTCTGTTCTAAACTTACCTGGTATTGCAATGGGATAAGAAAGGAAATAGCAAAGAGCAGAAATTACTACTTCTGTCCAGTAGAAACATAAAACACCGCATAACACTTTGGCAATTGGTTATGTTACTCATACTAACTCATTCTTAAGAATCAGATGCCTGACTCTACTTCTGGTACTATTCTTTGCTTAAAGTCTGCTTTTCTATTGCTGAGTTATTCATTTTCAAATACAGTACTTAAAGAGGAATCTAAGTATATCCTGGTTTTCAGCTAAAGCCTATATCTAGAATATTCTTTTCCTGATATTTACAAGGAATGCCATTTTATTTTTTAGATCATAATTTCAATCACACCTACATTTGTTCCACCAACAGAGCACCATCATATTTAAACTGTCGGTATATTCCTTCCAATGATTTATGGTTTCACTTCCTAATTACTCAACTGCTATAGGTTTATCTCCCATCACAGAACATAAATGTTTTTAAAAATGGAAATGTTTCTGCTTTGCACTATACGCAAAGTGACTGTCACTCTGGAGGGACGTGGTAACCAGTGGAAGAGGGAGCAAATGCACAAGCACTTCCTCTTATCTCTCATCTTCTACAAGGGTAGCCAAATGTTTTGGTGGCGCAAAAGGCAAAGCTGACATTGCTTTTGGTTAGTTGAAAAAGGGTCAAGTGGAAACAGGAAGTACTATTTCAAACTGAACAGAGACTCATTGCTGAAGCAGTCCATAAGGCAAAGCACTGAGCAAGGGCCACAGAAGCCTTCCACTGCTCTCCTGTGTGACTCTGAGTCAGAGGACTGAGCACAAATGGAGTCAACACAGGTGAGGGTCAGTCAGATTCTTTGAAAACACTTCTCCGATGCACTGTACTCAGAGCTGTCCATTGTCACGCACTGGAGAAATGAAAAAGAGACAGAAAAGGCTGAAATGGCAAACTCCAATAACCGTGGACAGGCAGGCGTCAATAAAACCTTTCCACAAATGTTGAAGCATCATCTACAGAATTGAAAGCTTTTTCTTTTTATGCTGAAAATCCTCATGAGAAAGTTAGAAGAAAATTGACAGTAATGTAAAAATGTTAATAGTATAATAATATCTAAGAAGATATAATTTGATTCAATGATACATATGCATCTTAATCTTGGTATCTTTCAGATGAACTTTTTCCCCCGGTAGGCTGTTCTTTTCCAAGACATTACAAATGCAAAGCTTCACTCAGAACATTTCCATTCTGTTACATTAATATTTCTTCTTTGAAACTCTGTCTTGTCTTGGCAATTTAGCCTTCCCGTTTATGACATTTTACATATGGAAACCTATGGATGTCAAGAATGCACTTATTGGAAAGCCAAGGGGTTGGGGGGGAGCCCATTTGTGTGCTTACCATATGCTTCCCACCTCCAGTCATGACGACTTAAACATTTCCTCTCGGACTCATCTTACATGTGCCCTCTGTGCTAGGCACATGGCCATATGCCTAGGGAACAGCAAAGAATGGGCCCAGGTCCCCACTTTCATAGGGCTGACATTCCAGATGTTAGAAGTAAAGATGCCACTGCTGGCATCCTTAAATATTTTAAGGGTTGCGGCATCCTAAATATTTTAAAAGAAAACATTGTAAAACCTTCCTTTCACAATAAGCCGAATGCAATGAAAAACAATTCAAACTGAACTCAGAGTTGATGCTATCATGTATGAGGCATTAAAGAACCCCTTTACTCAGGACTAACAATAATAATAAACATATGTTAAATGTACAGGGGTCAGCAAGCTTTTTGTGAAAAACAAGATGGTACATACCTTAGGCTTTGTGGGCCAAGAAGTCTCTGTTTGCAACTAGGTTTTTCATTCTGGCAGAAATTCAGCTATAGGCCAGGTGTAAGTAAATGACCTTGAGTGTTTCAATAAAACTTGATTCACAAAACAGGTTGCTGGCTGAATTTGCCTCACTGGCTGTAGTCTGTTGATCCCAATCTGGGCTCATCTTTTCTCAGCAATCCTTTATGGTGAAGGAACTGAGCCTTGCACGGGCGGACTTCTTCACCCGGTGTTACCTGGGTAAGAACTGCTCCACTCTCTTTCCATCTCTGACTTCATGTTGATGGTGAATGAAGTCCAAGAAGCAGAAAAATAAGCATGGGTGGTATAATATGATAGAGGTCCCTGACCTGTAAGCTACCACTATGTCTGTGGTAAGTTTCTATGATTAAGAGAAGTGGACCAGTTAGAGCTGCGTAGCTATGGAAATCTTTCTGATGATGGTGTGCTGGGAGAAATCCTGGCCTGTAATATAAGTCCTTTTTCCCACTGTCTACCTTTTTCCTGCCTGTACATAACTACTCTCTCCTGAGGTCTTACCTTTAGCTTCTCTTCCAGTGCAAAACCTTCCCACATACCTCAGGCACATACAGAATCTCATTTTATGGCGTCCCTACCACTGCTGCTGAAACCACACAGCACTATATGCACACTTTTCTGCATGTATATTTCATTAAAATTAAATAAATAAAATTGACAGTACTTATATGGCATATGGCATATGTCACTATGGACTGAAATTCCAAAGAACTATGAATAACTCAAGGACAGGGACCACAGTTTCCCCTCTTAATTTCAATTCCATTCTAGCCCAGTGTTGGCATGTGGCACCTGCTCAGAATTCATGAGCTAAAGTAGAGCAAGATTTCCATAAGCATAAAGGGAGATGAAAATCCATCCTCTGGAGAGATTTGAGACATCTGTGATTCTAGACATCAATGTGAAACAGCCTAACAAAGCAAGTAAGTGATGGGTGAGCTCAACTGGACTTAGAACCTGTCTAGAGAACGTCCAGGATTCTGCTGGCATTTTATTGGAGCACAGCCCTCTATGGAGTAACATTTTGTGGTTGCATAGTTGGAAAGTATTTTTATTGCTGATATTTCCATATACAATGTTAGTGAAATTGTTTTTTCTCTTCCCTCCCAATGATGAAAACATATTATTATAAAAACATTCAGGTAACAACCTAACTCTTTTCATATGGCTCTGGTTTTAGCAGTATCTGGAGAGTGCACTGACTAGATTTCCATTTTACCTATGCTTCTCATCATCCTCCCTCTTTAAAAAGAATTTGAAAATTCTTTTTTGTTTTTTCTGCTTTAAATGGTCGGGGGCAGTGATCAAATAGATTTGGTTCACCTCCATAAAGAATCTCAGTACACTGTATCTCAGACTGTGTATTATTTTATTTGAATGAGTCTTTGAGTTGCAGCATAAGGATGGGAACCTAATGGGCAGATTCGCCACTGAATTGTCACTGATCTACCTCTACCTCAAATCACTTGTATCCTTTTAGCCAAACTGTTATAAAATCTAACAGGTAAAACCCATAAAAGCAGGGTTACTGAGGCCTGGGAGACCTTCTTTTATTTTAACCTGTCAGTGGTGAATTTTTCTGTGTTCCTTTTATTCAGTCCTATGGGTAGGGAAAGCTAAGCATTTCAGGTAACTGGAAAAGAAACATCTTTTTACAGCCCATTTCACTACATAGTTGATGAAACAGCTGTAAGGCAATAGTTATAGGGAAATTCCTACTGCAGAGCTTATAGTTTTCGTGATAATGCCATGTCCAATGTCTATGAATAGATTAGTCCTTCCAGGAGCCTCAACAGGCAGATATTTAATATGCAGTGCTCACCCCATCTTGGGATACTAGGAGGGGAAACGCACACATTCGACTCAGGTAAAAGTGACTAAACTATTGTCTTCTCCACCCTTTCTTGTTTCTATCCCTGAATGTTTTCAGTACATTTTAAGATGTGGGTTACTCACCACATGAAGGAAATAGAAAAAGTTGAATGATGTTAACATCAAAACTCAAAGTCAGATATGGATTAAAAACGACACAAAGAAAAATAAATAACTTACTAAATTACAGGTGGATATTTTGCTTATGTGACACACAGTTTAGAACTGGTGACCAATGAGTAAAGTCAAACAGCCAGAAAATTTTTTACATCTGCATCTTAAATTTAGACACATTTCTTCCTACCTTGCCCCACAATATCTCCCATGGTCTCTAGCCTTGCATTAATATTTCCCTTCTTCTCTCCCTTTTTAGGGCCTCAAACAAGTTTTCAATCTAAACAATTATATTCCATTAACTTCTTGCCCATCCCGATACCCTAGAATCTTAATTCGTTCACAAACCATTGTCATAGGGTGAATAAAACCCAGCCACCAAGTGAAGTTCAGTGGGTATAACTTGAAAAACATGATAAAAACCACCCACATCCAATGGACATGCAACATTAGGGAAATTAGTTAATATACTGAGTTATTTGAAATTACAATATTTAAACAATTGCAGTAGCAGGGAAATGATGCCAGTAAGTAGCCCAGTAATGGGAAATAGGCAGGAGAGAAGTCACTTTGCCATCTATAACCCAGTCTCTTCCATTTCCAGGCAGGCAACGGAGGCCTGTTTCTTTCACAACTACAGTACTATTTGGAAGATTTCAACCACATGGAGATTTGCAGGAGGAAATAAAAGGTGCCAGCTAAGAAGACATCACCCTTATCTTCAAAGCACAGGAAGGAAGGGCTGTAAACGACCCAAGTGAAGGCAGATGGCAATACTCATTGCTTTCCTTTTTCTCCAGACACCAATTTCTGCCTTTTCCTTTCTTTCTTTTTGGTAGTTCAGTACTCAGGCTCCCCGCCCCGAAAGATTCCAAAATCCTCCCTCAGTTTTTTATTCTTGCTATTGGAAACCTACACCACCAGGAAATCCATCTCTTAACACAAAACTAAATGCCTTTGACGGTCGTTTGGGTTTAAATATAACTCACATATATTTAAATATATTTCTCTTGAGCTCTGGCTTTGTAAAAATAGCAGACAGCTGGTCACCATGTTCCACATCATAAACCTGTTGGGAGGACATGTGGCCAAGGGGTTTGGCTTGAACCAGAATCACTTGGAAAGCTTTTTCTTGCTCCACCCCCAGAATATGTGTTTCATAAGCCTGGTATGGAACCCAAGAATTTGCATTTGTAACAAGTTCCCTGATGATGATGATGTTTTGATCCAAGGACCACATTTTGAGAAAGTCTATCTACCCTAAACCAACTGTAAATCTACTATCTCAAAAACTCTAGCAATGATTCCCTACTTCTGCTAGATATCAGCATCATGTACTGAGCTTTTAAAAATCCACTGCCTTCTATCACAAGTAAATCAGAATGTCCAGGGAAGGAGTGAGGCATCTGAACTGTTCAGATGTCCCAGTGGTGGACACATACAGGAAAGCTTGGGAATAACTGATCCTCAGGATGAGGTTTTGAGCTGAAGAAGGACAAACATTAGACCAGAGCCAGAAGCCATACAAGAGCAGCCCTCATTAACTGTGACTTTGAGATGACCTCTTTATTCCTCCAGTCTCTCTTTATTTCATCTGTCAACTGGAATGATTATTCTTTACTTCTTCAACATTTGCAGGAAAAATATACAAAGAACAAAAGCAAAATGGTTTGAAAATCTGGAAGCATCCTAGCGATGTTGTAAGGTGTACGCAGGTACCCAGAGCTGCCAAGGTTGAGGTGCCAGGGCTTTGGCATCAAGAAGACCTGCGTCAGAACTCTGATTCACACTAACTGTGACTTCAGAAAATTTCAAACTACTTGATGATGCAGTTTTTTCTTCTGCAAAATGAGTATGACAATATCTTCTTCAGGGAGATTTTCTAGAGTAATTTTGCTATTTGCTCAAGACATGGTTGGCGCTCATTAAATCACTATTAGGCAACATGGGATGGATATATAGACTACATGTGTCATCACTCATTACCTAAAGCAAGCACCTTCTTGGGGAGAGTTTAAATTATAGGTTAATGATATTGGCATCAGGCTGGAAAACAGCATCAAAGAAACCTGCTATATAAGGACAGTGACAACTGTGGGTGTGTGAAGAGTCAACTCAATTTAAGAAAGTCTGTGATGAGGTTTTAAAGCGCTGAAAGCATCCTTAGAACTTTGGAGTCCTACCACCCCTCTTCCTGGTCTGAACAGTGTTGGTTTGCACCTTGAAATTATGTTCTGAGTCATTCATGTGAACACAAGCACATATAAATCATGTATTTGATATTTTGTTTTGTGTACAGATGTTTCTCCCAGATAAGACTATAAGCCCCTTGAATTTCAGAAGGTTCACGTTCTCCTAGAGCACCTGTAGGCTGACAATTTTGGGTGCTTAATAGTCATTACTCATCTTCCTCCAGATCCCTTTTACTTTGTCCTCTACAAAGCTTCCACAACTTGAAAGCTGTCTCTCTTCTTAAAAGCCTTCTAAGGTTTCCCACTGATTTAGGGATCCAGTTTAAACCCCTTAGTATAGTTTTCAGGGCTCTTTGTGACCTGGCCTCTGCATACTTCCCTGAGACTGGCAGATGGGAAATATCCAGGGATTTGCTCTCATGGTGATGTGGGCTTGAAAGCCAGCTCAGCCTCTGAGGAGTTGTGTGCCTGTCAGCAAGTTCTACAGTCTTGTTTACAGGCTTCTTCAGTAAGTCTGCCTCCACTGCAGGCTTACTGAAGTAGACTGAACTGGGCATGGCGGTACATGCCTATAATCCTGGTACACTGAAAGGCTGAGGCAGGAAGATTGCACAATAGAGCACAGCCCCAGAAATTTAATGACTTAGTGAGACCCTGTATCCAACTAAACAATTTTGGAAAGAGGAAGGGCTAGCATGTAGCTCAGTGTGAAGGCTCTGTTTTAACGCCAAGTACCCCTTCAAAAAATCCCTCAAAACTAATACATGTTAAATGCTTGACATGTGACAGGTATTTTTGTAAGGGTAAAGGCCTATAAATGAGTACATTTCCTGGTATCCTTGAATGTGGATCCCCTGTCCAAGAAAAGGGGAGATTCTCAGCCCTCTCCCCTACACCATGGCTCTTTATCTTCCTGCCTCACCAACTTGGGAAGCCCTAACCTTTCAAGATGCAGATGAATGATGTTCCATTTCTTGATACCTCCCTACCCATCAGGAACAAGGCTCCCTCCCCTGGTGTCACTGCTGTCTCTGGTAGTGGGTTCCATCACACTTTTAGGTAGTTCATGATTTTATGCCTGTCTTTAAAACCACTCAGAAGACTTCACAGACTAGGGACTACTCCACCTATATTTACCCAGACAGCATTCACACATTGTAGGTAATCCATGTTATCTACCAGTTTCCCTCCTCAATTTCTGTTCTGTATGCATGTCAGCTCATATACAGCCTCATATACCATAACTACATAGAGGGTGTCTTATTCTGTTGCTACACAGAGACCTGAAGAATCCACATCACATTTTAGGACCAAAGCACCTCTGCAGACTTCCTGCAGGATAATCTGCATTTTAACATGACTGCAGGCGACCTGCACGCAGATCTGTTTGAGAAATTGTTCTGAACACTACAGAACTCCCGCCCAAGGGACACAGGCACAGTAGTCACTGCATCGACAAATGAGGGTGTGCATGACTTGTTATTGTCTTAGTTATTTTTATTGTTGCTAAGACAAAATACCCAACACTCAAAGTTAAAGGCTGAAAGGTTTATTTAGCTCAGGGTTTATTGGAGTTTCAGTCCATAATCAGCTGGATCCAAGACAGGATGGCATGCTGAGGAGTCAGGAGGTAGAAGATAAGCAGCAGCAGCAAGCAACAAATGGCACAGCAGGCCTCTTTCTGTCCCTTATGTCCTATCCAGGCTGCTCACCTTTGGGGCGGGTGGCACTCCCACCTGGGGTGGGACACGTTTAATCCCAGCACTGCACCATGAAATCAGGAGTAATCCCAGCATCAGGAGCAATCCTACCCTCACATTCTTAAACCCAGCACCACACATTCTAGATCCAGCCACTTCCGAAAAGCTCCACCTGTGACAACATGAAGCTCTGAAGGGGCATCTAGATCCGAGCATGTTATGTATAATACAAAATATTTATGTATTACATAGGGAAATGGAAGAAGCCCTAGGTATGTTTCAATCCCTGCAGAGTGCTAGAGATGGAAAAAGTCCCATAGTCTAGTCTATATGACACTACGTTGATGTTTGATAAACTCTGGCCTTAGCAGATGTGCACAGAAGCATTACTCCTGATTTTTGTTAAAAAATTAAGCCCAGACACTTGTATAATAGAAGAAAGTTTGCAGAGCTTGAAATAGTAGTGGATCACAAAACTAAAAATGGAACAAAAACCTCATCTTCCAAGGTTGAATGTTGCAAAATTCATGCAGAGTGATTTGTCTGCTACAAGAAAGAGAATTCCAATTTACCACCTTCATCAGATCACAGGATGACCATGACATGAGATGAACCTGTAGTCAACACCATGTGTTTTAACTGGGGATGGGCTGCCATTACTTAAACATGGCAGTTGATGTAATGTAAATGTAAACTCCCCTTTCTCCCACAGACCTGTAAGGGTATGAGGAACATCTTAGTTCTCCTGAGTGGCAGACCCAGTCTTCTCTCCCTACCTGCTAAATGAACATGGGCAATTAAACAGGGGCACAAAGGAAAACGACCATTACACTTGAAACTTGGGTTTGGATGACCTTATCTGAGAATCCACTCAGTGGGAAAACATACTCCATCATCAAGAGCAATTACATAGCAAGAAAAACACACTTCTCAAGGCACATTTTGTCAAAAATAAGATATTTACAAAACTTTTGTAGAGTTATAAAATGATGCCACCCATATTCTTTGCTGGGCAAAATGTAGCAGGCATACAATTTGAGTGAAATGTTACAATTTTAAGGAATGGCCTATCTGGTGGCGTGGGCAGAGGGCTGAAGTTAAAGGAGAATGTTCTGTACAGCTTAATGGCACGCTAAAAAGGGTGGTGTTAGAAAGAATAGCAAAACTAAACCAGGAGACAAAAAGTGTTTGCTTCAGTTTCCTCTAAATTCTGCAGCAATGCCTGTCAATGAAGTAGCAGAAGAGAGATACTTTACATGGGGCAGTTTTCCTCTTTAAAACAAGATCTTAGGCAAATAAATGAACCACAAAAGTCCTGAACACAATTTAAGAAAAAGAAAAGGCACTGTGGAGTATTTGCCTTGCCATCCTGGTCTCAAAGGAGAGCAACATCACAAGAGTTTGCAATCTTTGTTAGACACTTTTTTTCTCCTCACTTAACAGATGGGAAAGATTTTGTGAACTTTTTTTGAGCAATAGAGAGAACCATCTCCTCTCTCTTAAGTGCCTTGTCAGCGGATTCCTGGAGCCTGGCTGTAAAAACACTTGTTTCCACTATTCCCCAATCTTGGAAAGACATTTCTTAAGCTATAGTGAGGCAGAGCTTAGCCATCCAATTATTCAAATACTACAAGTCCATAAAAGAACATTATGCTGCAATTGATTTCTTAATTTGAGTGAAGCAGCTCACCCCTATGCCATCCATGAGATTCTGAAAAACATGTCCACACAACATCTTCTGATTCAACCACCTTGCAGGATGTACTTTTTTTTAATTTTTTTATTTTTTTATTTTTTTATTTTAGAAACATAAAAGTACAAAAACCTATTGACAAACAGACACCCATTATCATAGAAAATAGTACAATCACAACTAATCTATACACAAGGTGATATGGTCTCAACAGTTGTTGTTGCTTTATCCATTGATATCTTCGAATTGTAGATGTATGGACCCATATACAGACATGCAAATTTAGTCAGACAGTTG
>PVLD010006771.1:0-97477 GCA_004027595.1 Dinomys branickii | reverse complement strand
TTTTCTGTTGTTGAGAGGATCAACTGTCTGACTAAATTTGCATGTCTGCATATGGGTCCATACATCTACAATTCGAAGATATCAATGGATAAAGCAACAACTACTGTTGAGACCATATCACCTTGTCTATAGATTAGTTGTGATTGTACTATTTTCTATGATAATGGGTGTCTGTTTGTCAATATGTTTTTGTACTTTTTTGTTTCTAAAATAAAAAAAAAAGTATTTTATTGTGTTACTGATCCTTATTTTCAAATATTTTAACTAGTGCAAATAATTTAAGATTTGATAAGGTCATTTTAGCAACTTAGAAATATTAAGCCATAATGTATCAAAAACTTTATATTAGTAAAGTAAAAAGTGAGCCAAAACACCATGAAGTGAGGCTTAAACAAGTAATCACTGAAGTTTTCTTGGAATAGAATCTTGCGAAGGACATCTTATCAGTTATGCTGCTTAAGGAGACTGGGGGCTGGAGTTGTGAGGACAGACATGTAGAAGTCACAAAGAGAAATGGGCATTATTTTTTCAGAGGAGGTAAATGAAGAGTCTGAGGAAATAAACCCTACAGTTTTTGAGGTCAAGGAAATATTTGTTCATTTAATGTGCGGAACTGTGTGGCATTTTATCATTGTCAGAGCTTCGTAACCTATGGCTAGTTATCAAATATCAGTAAAGATGGAATTGATAGTAAGGTGTGAGTTTATGGAGTCAAACTAATGTGTGATTTTAAAGTGCAATGATCGGGCAGACTTAGGGACAGACATTCTCATTCCAAAGTAGAGAAAAAAAAGAAACAAAAAATAGAAAAGAGTGACAGGTTCTAAATACAGTAGTTTAAACCACAACATAAACAACATTAGCTTTGAGGCTCAGTGATAAACTCTGGCTCTATTCCCTGGTTTGGCAACACACTGGGTGAGGAGTGGGCCTCCAAGTTTGTGGACATCTGTGCCTTCACACTTTGCTGGGGGCTCCGCACAGCACAACTCTCATGAGCATGAGTCTTGTGCTCATGGCTGTCCCGGGCTAGAATTGGATGCTGGTGGTTGTGAAGATCTGTGGTCTCCATGGTGTCCCAACCCATGGCTTTGCTAGACATTGCTCTGGGGGGGATGCTCAGCTTGGGCTTGAGACTATGTAGGGCTCCCTTTAAATCTAATTGGAAACAGACACACCAGCACCACTTGCACACGCTGTGCATGGCAAAGACAGCACTACACAAACACTGCTTGTCTTTAGTTACTTTTCTCTCTCTCATTGCTGAGACAAAATACCTGATGCCCAGAATTAAGGAAGGACAGGCTTATTTAGCTCACAGTCTGTGGTGGTTTCAGTCCATACTCAGCTGGCTCCAAGGCAGAGTGGTACATGGCAGAGGGCAACAGTTCATGACTGGGGAAGATAGCAAAAGTAGCAAGAGCGAAAGGGGTGTGAGCAAGCCTCTTTTCCCTCCTTATATTGGGCTATCCACCCACACCCACACCAGCTCAGTGCCCTCCTCTTGCACAGGCTCAGGATGTAGAAGTACTGGGTCACTTAGCCAAGCCCCTAGACTCCTCAAGTTGACACAATGTATCAACCACAACACTGTCACAAACCTATCACCTGTGCCCTTGGGAGGAGCAGCTCCTGCTGCCCCTAGGCCCTCTTGCAGTCACACCTGAGGTGACAAAGGGGCCCTGTGCCAGTATGTGGGTAGCAGAAACTGGATGTGACATTCCACAGTGAGTGTGAAGTTCCCGGGGGTTCCTGAAGCTCCTCTGTTCTTAGAGCCCTGGCACTCTGGACCTGTGATGCCAGTGGCAGCTTCAGCAATCTCCAAAGTACCTCTGGGGTCATTCTTCCCTGGTCCTGATGAATGATGCCTGACTTCTGCAGGTACAACCTAAACTCCTTGTCAGAGCTTGGCCTTGCTGCCTCCTTGTTCTCTCCTGCACACACCTTTCCATTTTTACAATATGATCAGGCTGAGAGCATTATGAATTTTTAAGTTCTGCTTCTCCTTTGACCACAAAGTTCCTCTTATCATTTTTTCATATATTACTATAGTGCAACACCATCAACACTTTGTTTAGGTGTTGCCAAATATCCTGTTACATAGCCCACAATTGCTACTTTCCACAAAACATTAGCGCATGGGAGTAAACGTTCAGCCAAGTCCTTGACACTTTGTAATAAGGATGACCCTTCCTTTAGCTGTGTCTTTCTAGCTTGTCATGGGAGTTCTAGAAGGCATGAGTTTCAGTATGTCAATCACTGGATGTTAAAACAGTTGGTTTTCATTAAATACAGGGTCCTGCATTAGTCACTTCGGAGTTATGGTTTCCCATACCATGTTCCTCTTTTCCATTTAGCATCTGATCAGAATGACCTTTACCATTCCTACCACTATCTCACCTTCTGAGCTTGACTGTTTAAATAGTTTATAAGACTGAGCCTTTTTCTATAGCTGTCTTCTTAGCTTTTGCTAGAATAGCCCTTACAATCTACTCACAGCAACATAGCCTTTTTCTAACAAGTGCTTCAGGACTCTCAGCCTGAACTATTACTCAGTTCCAAAGTTGCTTTGACATTTTCAGCTTCTTGTCAGAGCAGCACCACACTGGTACCACTTTCCGTCTTTGTCCCTTAAGGCTGCTAAAACAAAACACCTTTGAGTGGGTAACTTAGAAACCTGTTGCTCATATCTGTAAGCTGGCAAGTTTAGGATCTGGCTAGCAGATCAGGTGTCTGCTGAGTGCATGCTCTGTGCATCATAGATGGTTTCTTCTAGCTGCTTCCTCTCATGGTAGAAGCTGGCCAGCAAGCTCCTCTAGGGATCATTTGTAAGGGCACTGAGCTACTTCATGAGGGCTTGCCTTCTGACCTAATCTACTCCTAAAATCCCCCTTCTTAATATTGCCTTGGGGATTAGTTTTCAGCACATTAATTTTGAGAGAACACAAACATTCCGGTCATATCAGGTGTAGCGTGTATCACTTATCACACGTGATGTGTGACTCAGGCGTGCAGCATACTTTTACTGCCCTTCACTTTACTGAGCTTCACAGGTATGACATTTTCTACAAATTGAAAATTTGTGGCACATTTTCCACATTGAGTGAGTCTGTTAGTGCTGTTTTCTGGCAGCCTGTGCTTACTTCATATTTCTGCATCATGTTCTGGTAATTCTAGGAATATTAAAAACTTTCACATTTGTTTTTGGTTTTTTGAGACAGGGTCTTGCTGCCCCTGAACTCATGTAGTCTAGGCTGGGCTCAAACTTGCAGCAGTCCTCCTATCTCAGCTTCCCAATGCTGGGATTACCACCATGCCCAGAAAACTTGCTCATTACTGATTGGGTCATAGTGGTCTGTGACCAACGATATTGATGTCACTGCAGTAGTTGCTTGTGGGCACCACAGTGTTCATATAATGTGGTAAAGTGACTGGACAAATGTTGCATGGGTTGTAATTGCTCCACTCACTGGCCATTTCCCAGCTCCTCCCTTTCATCAGGCCTCCCTGCTCCCTGTTGGAGTATTGAAGTCAGGTAGTTAATAACTCTGCAGTAGCCTCTTAAGTGTGTGAGTGAGAAAGGTCACATATGTCACATCAAAAAATGGAAACGATTCAGCTCAGTGAGGAGGGAGAGGAGGGCAAGATAGGCTGAAATCCGTGCTTCTTGCACCAGTAAGCCAAGCTGCAAATGCAAAGGAAATTTACCTGGAGGAAATTAAATGTGCTACTCCACTGAACACACGACTGATGGGAAAGTGAAAGAATCTTGGCGGCATGGAGAAAGCTTTAGAGGTGTGGCTAAATGAAATGAACCACAGCATTCCCTCCATCCCAAAGCTCATCGGGAGCACCTGCCCCCCTCAGTTCAGTTCTGTCAAGACTGAGAGGGGTGGGGAAGCTGCAGAAGAAAAATTTGAAACCTGCAGAGGTTGGTTCAGGAGGTTTACAAAAAGAAATGATGGCATAAAAGTACAAAGTAACGTGGGCGGATCCAGGTGATGCAGTGAAGGTAACCAGAGAGGCCTGCAGCCCCTAGCACCAGATTTTTAATGTAGACAGAATGTCTCTATACTGGGGGAAGACACCATCCAGTCTTCCATGGCTGGAGGGAAGTCAATGTCTGGTTTCAAGGCTTCTACTCAACTTGATCAGTCATCACCCTGGTCAGTCAAAAGCCATCAGCAATGTAGCAAATTCTGCCACCCGCAAAATGTCACAACTCCAAGGAGGCTCAGATGATCATTCACATACTTAACTGTGAGGTGGTGTTTGAGGGGCACTGGCGTAAAGATGAGTATAATCCCAGCTGAATTTATTATTACTAATGAATGTTATTATTTATTTTAAATAGAATAAAAACAGGAGAAATGACACAAAATTTCAACACAATATGATAGCAAATTAACAATAGTTGTTATACTAAATATAGTTAACTTTAAAGTAGTTGTTCAGATTGCCAAAGCATGAAAGATTGATGAGACAATTAGGCATTAACTGTTGCTTTCAATAAACCAGTAGAAATTAGTAGTACAGTTATCTCAGCTATCTTGTGTGTGTATATGTGTATATACACACACACACAATATCTATGTATCTATATACATATACCTATATTCCCATTTCTTTTTTCTTTCTTCTATCCTTTTCTCCATCCCAGTTCTTTCCTTTTGAGCAGTTTCTTTCTCTTTCACAATATCTATTGTACTTTTCAGATTTTATTTATTTTTTCAGGTTCTAACATTAGGGAGACAATACAGTGTTTACACATGTGGGTCTGATTTATTTCACTCATAAGTATGGTCTCTAGTTGCAGCAATTTACATATAAAAGCCTCGAGTTTATCTTTCTTTATAGCTGAGTAATGCTCCATCATATAAAAATACCACATCTTTTATATCCATTCCCCAGTTGATGGGCATTTGGGTTGTTTCTAAGATTTTACTATAACAAATTGTGCTGCTATAATTATGGGTGCACATACATGGCTGTGGTAGGATATTTTCAATTCTTCTGGAAAAATATCCAGAAAGGGAATAGCTGGGTCAAATGGGACCTCTAATCCTAGCTTTTTGAGGAATTTCCACACTGATTTCCATGGTGGTTTTAAATATCAAGGTACATAAATTTTTTTTAGACATGATTCTATTGCACACTAAACAGGCTGCAGCAGAGAATAAACATAATTTTATATGCTCTAAAAAAGCAATTTGTGTGATTTACTTTATTATGACATTTATTCTATTTTGTCAGTCTGAACCTATCCTGAAACCTTTATTTTGTCAACCTGGCCTATCTCCAAGGTATGGCTATATATGATTTATAATATGTATTTAGCAACAAACCATTGCCCATTTTAACAATGTATTAGTTATGAATTGTGTAAATTCATATATGTTTCTTTTTAATAACATTTCATACTATTGTTTTCCTACACATTTTTACATATATATGTGTAGAAGGTAAATAGTTAAATTTCCTTAATGTAGAGGTGGGTTTAGCATTGAAATAGTTGACTGACATTTTTCTCCATGTAGTAGAAAATATTAGTATGCACTCTTTTTTAAAAAATTACATAAATTAATATAAATTTGTAAGAAAGGAAGTCCACTGAAGCAGTCACTCTTTGGTTGTGGTCCCTAAAGGCTTGTAGTAGTTTGAATTTTTATTGGTGATATGTGGAACTCCCAGTGCCTGAATTTCTATCTTACTTTTTTCAGGACATATTTGTTGACACTATCATTTCTGTTTTTTGTACAAGTTACTATAATGCTTCTAGTTTTCTTCTCATTGCCTAACGCTTGTCTCATACAGAATATTTGGATGATGTTGGGGGTGGGCTGAAGGAAATGTAGCATTCAGGGGTCAGGAGTGACTTTGGCTCAGATGTAAGACAGTGCCCATCAGGCCATCAGGCTGAGTTTGAGAATTATGTAATTAAGAAAGGTTATCACAGGCATGGGGTGGTTGAAAAATTGTTCAGAAAGTTCAAAGAGTCATCTGAAATACATAACATCTTGCCAAAAATACATTGAAAAGTTGGTCTTGTTTAAGGCCCGTTATACAGCATCTCAGGATGACAGTGGAAGGCAGAGTTCTCATTTGTTTTGCTTTGATTGTTCTTGTCATCAAGGAGAAAGCTTTTAATTCTAGAGGAAGAACAAACCTGGTCTACAGGAAGAGACGTGGAAAGAAGGAGGGAATCCTTAGGCAACGACACAGTAGTGCGGTGTTAAATCCCAGATTTACCATGCAAGGGGCTTGCGAGCATCACTGGTCATCTTTCCAGCTCCAAAAACTGCAGAGATCCTAAGATATTAAAGTTAATTTTACAGTAGAAGTAATAGGCTGATTCATAAATTACTTGTCAGTGTAATCTCAAACTGTGCTGATATTTCAAAACCAACTGTGAAACTCAGTGAGCACTTAAAAATGTAGCAGTGATTAATAGATAACTTGCCTTCCAGAATCCTGGAACAAATCATGCCGTACTGGGCATTTGTTTTAAACAGTGACTGCACTTGGGATGCAGGGAACTTTATGTATGTAGTAAGTTTGGAATGTTTTTACAGAGTTTTTAAAGTAGAAAAACATGGGCTTGGTAGAAGTTACTAGCATAGTTTTAGCCATGAGATCCACCATTTGATGATGATTATTCTTCAGAAGAGGTCTCTAGGGATGTGTTCCAAGGTTCCATCCTCAGGCCTGGCTCATTTAGAAGTGTATCAGTTACTTGGGCACAGAGCAGAAAACCTCCATGTCAGTCCTGTGGATGTCCGAAGAACAGAGATGGCTGCAAAAGGGGAGGAAGGCAGGGAGTGGCTTAGAGTCACCCACACTCAGTAACAGGCTGATTCCAGGGAACATGCTCTAAAATATTTGGATCTTTATTTTATTATCTTTAAAATAGCAATTTGTGATATCACAAACCACTAGGTATTAAAAATGTTAAATGATTAGCTCGTCATTGGAAGAATAAATGTTTCAAGCAATTCAAAAGATAGTCTATGTAATTAAGAGGATGACATTTATTATGTACAAGTATAAAGCTAAATCTACCTATTAAGGTCACTTAAATATAATTGTGATTGAAATCAATACCTTTTAAATGAAATCAATCAATTAATACATAATTGCATATGAGAGACAATCTGAGGTCTCTGTTGACTGCTTTTGAGGTAACAGTGTGACACTGTTGCCAAAATAGGCTTTATTTATTCCAGGATTAATTAATAGAAATATGGTTCAAACATGCAATGCCGTGTTCAACTTCAGCATTTTATTTGCAAAGGACCATAGACCAAATAAAGAGTGAAATTAGTGTAGGACTCTAATATCATGTCTGCTGAAAACGTTTAAAGGAAAGATATACATTACTTTGAAAGAAAATAGGACCCTCTTTTGAAATCCATGTTGGAATGGCATAAGATTGAACGATTAGAGATGGTGTGTATGGCTCCATGATAGATGACAAAAAGTAGCTGGTACTACTAATAAGAATTAATGTTATAATTTCCTTGTAATTTAAGATACACAGATTATGAATCTTCTCCCACTGAAGGTTGAGTTCGTCATTGCTGAGATCCATGTAAACCATCTGTCATTCTTGCAAGGAGATGGGAGGCTTCTCAGAATTGTATTGTTTAGACAAATTAAACAAGAATTTTAGAAAATTGATAGATTACCAATGGGGAGCATAGACCCTAGGCAAGTTTTTCTTATACAGGATGGAAAGATTTGGGAAAATCTGGTGATAGGAAAATCAGTGTTTGGGGATGAAGCTTGGCCCTTGGAAATAGTATACAGCATATTGCATGCATATATTGAAATGTTACACTGTACCCTGAAGATATGTAAAATTACTCTGTGTCCATTAAAAACAATGTGCTTGAGAAGAATAGTAAAAGATTAATGATAAATAACTAAAAATTTACATATAACAAGGAACATAAACCATTCCCTTTTGGAGAGTGTTTGATAGAAGGAAGAAATTCTTAAACCTATAAATTTCTCCCTCGAGACAGTCAAGGACTGATTGGCCAAATTCTAAACCCCGTGCATTGAATAATATCAAATATCCCTAAAATATGCAGAATATTGAACGACTGCTGTATTAAAAGTTTTTTGCCTTTTCTTACCTACCAGATATCTCTAATATTAAATGCTGAGTTTAAGCCTTACATTTGAAAGAATTGCATTCTTTGGTTCATGGAACATTATCTCAGAATCTGTCAGAAGCTCAGAATCTGTTGTGAGGTTTTTGGATGAACAGAAGTATTTTATGTTTGGCAATCACATTTTTCCAGTTACATTTTTAAAAGATCATTTTTTTAAAAAAAGCAAGTCCAGGGTAATACATGATGATTCCTTTGCTCCATGTAGATTTATTCCAATATGTATTGTGCCATAGTTTTTGGTGAGAAAGTCATCAGAACCAACTGTAATTATTACAGCCAAATTACAACTATCCTGGACACTGTGGCTTTGAAGAGAATTTACTGAAAGAGACTGCGTAGAAAAAAAGCTCCACAGCATTGTGTATTCAAAGGAAAATGCCCTGTTCCTTTTCTTTCTCTTCTTATTTTCTTCCCTTCGCTTGTCAGTCTTTTCTTTGTTTTATCCTAACAATGTTTTCATTATGAAATGTGACAGTGGGAAAGACTATAAAGCTGAAGGTATCATTTAGTCCCATGCTAGGAGTTAGATATATAATGACCCTTATTGTGTTCGGGAGGTGATCAGACCCCAGGCAGCTTCCCCCACTGGGGAGTTCAGTAGCTCAGTGTGCTGTCAGGAGGTTGGGTGTGGTCAAGGTGTGTAGCTGGGGCGTGACGGGGGGGGGGTGTTCTTTCCCTCAGCCTTCCTCTCTTTCTGTGCTTCCTGGTTGTGGTGATGTTGGCAATGTACCTCTCCTGGGCCCTTTCTGCCTCAGAGCCAGTCAACTATGGACTGAATCTTGAAAGAGCTAGGAGCCAAAATAAACCCCTATTCTTTCAAGTTTTGAATGCCAGGTATTTTATCTCTGTGACCGGAAAGTGACTAAAACATGCAGTGTTATAAAACACAAAACCATGTACCCACCACCAGGTCAAGCAGATCATTGCTAACAGGTCTGTGTTTCCCTTTCCCATTTGACCAGGACTCCCCACTCCAAAATTCTTTCTGTTCTTTAACATTTTTACCAACTATGTGTGCATACCTACACAGTGTTGTTTAGTCTTGCTTGTTTTTGAGTTTTATGTAAGGTGAATCCTGTTCTAGATAAGTGAATGACTTGCTTTATTATTTATTAAAATGAATTATGTATGTTTGTGGTTTAATTTGTTTATTCCCACTATTACACAGTATTCCAATATGTCCCTGTACTACCATCTCTTTTCATCTGTTCTCTGTTGGTGAACATTTGATTTGTTTCTCGTTTGGGCTGTGTTAAGGACAGTGCTGCTATAACCATCACTATATATAGTTATATTAGTCAATGATCCATGAAGTAGTTTTGACTAATTTATATTTATACTGAAAGGGAAAAAGAATTACTGATTCTCAATTCCCAACAGCATGTGCTGTTCTCAGGCTTCAATACAAAGCAATCAAGTGGGAGTGTAGCATCATTAATTGTGGTTTTGTTTTGAATTTCTTTTATTATTGATGAGCACCAATACCTGTTTTCCATTTGCATTTCCTGTTTTGAAGAGTCTATATAAATATTACATCAGTTTTCCTGCATTCTGACTACTAGATTTTCTGTTACCTGTGTTCATATTCTGCTCCCAGCTGCTGGCTTTCTTTTTTTTTTTTTCTTTTTTTACCAGTTTTGAGAGGTTTTTGGGACATTTAGTTGAGTTTTGGAAGGAAGATAATGCCCTGCACAGAGAATCTGTATTTGCTTTTGCTGGGTGCCAAAACACACCCTGAGTCATTACTGAACCAAATTCAAGGTTTGATTTCCTTTGGAGGATTCTGGCAATGAAATCCTTTCATTTTGTTTCCCTTGCACCCAGAATTTAAGATGAAATTCCAAGAAGAGTCAATATTTTCTTTGAGTAGGGCTATATCTTGCTAGATCTACCACATTTCTCAGCCTGGTATTTTGATTTTAGACACACTCTATTAGAGAAGCCACTGGGGCAAAAGTTCAAATGCACAGGCATTTTGATCTTTGCCAGAATTGGCAAATGTAGTGGATATGGTTGAATGTTTTTATCCTGTCCAAAATACATGTTGAAACTTAATCCCAGTGTGCGTTTACAAAAAGTGTGGCCTTTATGAAGTGATTGAGTCATTAAGTGACCCTATAAGAGGCACTGACAGAGGGAATTCACCCTTTCACCCATTTTTGCTGCTACCGTGGGAGGAAAAAACAACACAACATCACTTGGGAAGCAGAAAGCAGCCTTCACCCCAAAGCAAACCTGTTGGTTCCTGGGACCCTCCAGTGCCTACAACTACCCAGCCTCAGGGATTCTGTTACAACAACACACGCACACTCCTGAAAGATGTTTTCCATGCTAGCTAATCAGTATGGGTCCCCACTGTTCTTTCAGTTTTGACCTAATAATGTCTGATCTTTCAGTTCTTTGATGATTTTAAAGAGTTTTAAAGAAACTATCAAGCACTGAAAAAATGTTTTGCCAATGGAGAAACGTTGGTTTCAAAGTATAGTTGATGATTATTGGAGACTGTCAGTTCTTTAGTGATTTTTACTAAGTGTGTATATCAGAACTAAATAGGAACTCCTACCCTTCAAAAAACACAGATGTTTGGCTCTCCCTGCAGGAATTGTGATTCACTGTATCTGTGGGAAAAGGTAAGTCAATTTTAAAAATTCTATACCAGTGATTTTTATATGGAATGATTTAGGTATCATTGTTATGTATACACATGTACATAGTATATTTTATACAGTGTAACATATATATGCAACCATACATATGTGAATATAAATTATACATATGTATATAGAAATATACATATTTATATATGCAAACACAATAAGTAATTTGTAAATTTGGAGCAGATTGGAATGAATACGTAAACACAATAGGAAGGAAGGATACCTTAGGCTACCTGGGATGCATATGGATCCAGGGTGAACCAAACTGCACATACAGTAGGTCCTAACTAGAATAGGGATGCAGCCACCACATCTCTGCTCTGTGCATGTGTATAGCTCAATAGGAAGGAGGTAGGAAAGGAGGAGGAAGGCACTGTAAGAAATAGAAGGACAGCAGCCAAACGAGGGGTCATAGCTGCTCAGTTCCTCCTCCTGGGGACTCCTTGGGCTCTTCTGAGATACAGATCAAATCTGACGATCAGTAACACTTATAGAAGTTCCCAGGGCTGCTCCCAGGCTACAGGGAGCTACATTTCTTGCCTGTAAAGCCGCTTTTATCTTTCATTCCCTGTTCTTCTTCTGCCACGGGGAGCACAAGATTAACAACCGTGTCAACCCCCTTTTTTGTCCTTTTACAGATTTGTTATTTACTTGTAAAATACATCAGGACAGGCAGTTCACTCTGCCTAGGCATGACCAGGGGTATGAGAAGAACTGTGGCAGGGTCTGCTCTCTGGAAGAGAGTGACCACTAAGAAAGATTCTAGTGCTCATCCCTGTCCCAAGAGACACCATCCAAATTTGAAGTCCCCCAAATTCCTTCAGTTAAAAAAATCCCTAAAATCAAAATCCTGAAAGATTAAAATCTGTTTAGAAATGCTCAAAGGTGAAATCCCCCAAACTGCAATTCTCGTAGGACAAAAAGGCTACATAAGATGGGTAGAGAACCAGTTCTGGGGAATATATTACTGTGTTTTCAGTCAAGTCCCAGATAGTTGCCTCACGTATCATGTAAGACGGTATGCGTTTATAAACCTCCTCAGGTGTTATTGCAGTAGCGGTGCTGTATTAGTCAGGGTTCTTTAGAGGAGAAAATGTATGTGTAATTGTATGAAGGGGTGTAGTATGTAGGCTTATAGGAGGAGAAAGGGAGATGGCCCAGTGGCTGTCTACCAAATTAGTGCTGAGAAATCGAAAAATGAGCAACTCTACTTTGAAAAGCTGGAGGATCCCATGGCAGGGAAGGTTGAAGGTGCAAGTCTGAGTCCAAAGGCCAAAGAGCCTACACAGGAAGTCTGAAGAAGCTTGCCTAAGACCCCACAGCAGTGGTAAGCACTGCAGCTCCTCAGAAAGAGGGAAACACTTCCTCCCTTCCTGTTTTATTCTGTCCAAGCTACATGCCTAGTGTTTGGTTTCACTCATGTCCAGGATGGGTCTTCCCTCACGCTTTAGTCACAATAAATGACACCCATAACTTGAAGGAGGAGAGGGTTACTTGAGCTCAGATTTTCAGTCATGGCTGGCTAGTTCCAAGGAAAAGCTTCTCAAGTCATGATGGGCTTCAGGAAGCAGAGAGAGAGGGGAGGGACTCGAGGGGACATTCTTCAAAGCCCCGCCTCCGTGAGCAAACTCCAACCAGGCCCCACCTCCTAATGGTCAGTCATGTATCGAGGCCTCAGACTCCAGGAGGGACATCTAGCCATAAACCCTAACATGCCCCCAGCTTTTGGCCTACATGTCAGTCATGTACAGACACACCCAGCATTTACTCATCGTCAGGTAGTTCTTCCTCAAGTCAAGTGGCTATATCTTACTCCCATCACAAGTGTTTCCAGGGGAGATTAATGCATGAGCCTTATCTGACTAAGTGGGAAGATCTGCCCTTGTCGAGGTTGGGCATGGTCAAGGGCCTGAGGAAAATACACACAAAATATGAATTGGTTTCTCTCGATAAGTTGAAACGGTTTTCTTTTGCTTCTTTGAACACCAGAACTCCGGGTTTGCTGGCCTAAATGTGTGTACCCGACTGCACATGCCATAGTGACTTGTGGTTTTTTCTGATCAGTGTTGTCAAAAACCTTAGGTTGTCTGTCAACCTATTTTAGGTGAGTGTGATTGTATAGGAGTGCACACAGCCACCAGTCATAGGGGTATGTGCTAAGGCATTTTGGATTTTTTACAAATATGACTCATCTCATAATATGCAGCTGTTGTTAGTATAACTGACTGTTCCTATCTTCAAACATATATGTTGTTACTACCTCTTTTTTTGTATAAAGTGATCTGTGAAATGTTTTGTTATAGTTTATGTGAATCTCAAATCTCCTTTCAATAATGTAAGGAAACGTCTTTAAAATAATTTTTATTATTCTAGAAATACATTTTTGGGAATTTTACCTTTCAGAATTTTCAACATTTGAGATTATGACAGTTAGGATTATGTCCTTTGATAAGCTGAACTCACACTTACACACCTAAAATGGTGCCACAGAGACTGAGGAATTCTTTATTAATTAATGAAATGTGGGTTAGAACAATTTTTCACTATTCTGCCGTGTATGGTTTATTGGGAGTTCTATAAGGATCTCTATCCTTTGCATGAGAGGCATGTAAGAATCTTACAGGTAGAAGAGCTAAAACCTTCACAGGACAGCCCCTAAATCGAGAATCTTGTGAGTCCACTCCAAGGAGCATTCTGCCTTCTGATTTAACTCAATTAGATGCTTGTGACCGTGATCTCCTGACTGCATAAACAGACAGGAGAACTTGAGAGTGTACTGTGACAAGTAGCATGGTGGTGTTTATGTCTGTTTTCTAATGAATGTTTGAACTTGTGGTTAAGTTTAGTCATCGGACTGTGTTCCACATGAACATATTTTGCTCATTATCTGAGGCTGCCATGTTTATCGTGGCCAGTTGTGGTGGTCAGACTAGGTAAGTTTGTAGCACTTTTTCCCTGTATATATTTAAAAATCCTTTGCTGTTATTGTTGGCTAGGTAAATCTAGTTATGTAGTTATAGGAGAAAAGGGAGAACTCTTTGTTTTCTACAGGAAGGATCTTTCCTTTAAAACGGTATCTTGGGCCCACTTTTATTTGTTGGGCTATCAGCAATATCATCAGCTTAGATCATTAGAAAATAGACAAGAATAATAAAACCAGGCCTGAGAACCCCAATGTACAATGGTTTGGAGCAGGAGTAGATCAGAGGTGGGAGTCTCATTTACATTGCCAGCTTCTGAGAGCAGTTTTGCTATGTACATGAGTTACACGACTTGTGCTGCTCGAGTACTGTTGACAGGCTAAATCATCCCAACACCCAAAGGGGAAGTGTGCTCTTGTCCCTATGTTGTGTGTAAGCAGTCTAAGGCTCAGAGTTCAGAGTAACATGGTAGATTTGGGGATCAAGCCCAGAACTTCAAAGTGCTTGGGCTTTTGATGCTCTGCTGTAGAATTTCTAGTGGTTACTAATATTCATTCTGATGACTTCAAGCCAATGTTCAAATTTCAAATTATGCTTGACAAATGTACTGAAGGAAGCATAGTTCCTGTGTTAAAAAGATTTATTTCTTCTTTCTTATTTATGTTAAACACATGTTTCTTCAAATGGTTGTATAAAACACCAGGAAATTTAGCTAAGAAATACACACACACACACACACACACACACACACACACAGGACAACAGATTTTATATTTTAAAACTTTTTCAATGTAACCATATAAATACAAGTTATCAAAACATAAACAGGTAAGAAGAACAAAGTAGAACGACGTGTGTTATAAGACTTTGTAGAATGGTACTGTCAGGTACTAATCTAGAAATAATTCACCAGTATATATTTTGACTGATGTGTTTAAGAAGTTAAGAGAATTCCGGACAGTGAGATGTAGCTTTCACTTGAAAGTGAATTTGAAGTTTGGGAGCAACTCTAATGAACCACTGGTACAAGGGGGCTAGAACTGTGTGCGGCCCCGACTATGCAAATGGAATACAAGGGGATTCCTGTGATGGGAGTGAGGGGGAATTTGAGATTGGCTGAATGGAATGCTGCTTTTTGAAAGGGGAAATAAGAGAGCAATTGAAATTGACATTTTACAAAAATAGTAAACAATGATTCTTGTGCACTAACTGAACACAATGGCGTCTTGTTCAGTAATGATGGCGAGGGCTGTATTTCTAAAGCCTTTGTATGTGTTGACAATCAAACATAGGTTTGAACAGACCGTTTTTACTTTGGACCATAAACCTCTTAATACAAGGAAGTTGACTTTAATTTGTTAAAGTGTTTTTTTATGCAATCGCACTAGTTTCCATTAGTCATAAGGAAAACATTTAGAAAGTTTTACATATGAGTGCTGTCTTTGTGAATGTTCACTTGGTGAGTTTAGTCATAGTGTGCCTGCCGTCTTTTCAGTGGTGTGACAGTGGGGCCTATGGCTCATAGTGCAACTGCACCCACCCTGCATGTGCACTATATTTTGTATGTGCTTGGAGAGCCTCCATATGCATCATATTACAGTGTTGTGCAATTTAATAGAAGCCCTCCCATGGCCCAAAATCACTCCTGAACTTACCTTGAGTATTTCTGAATTTTTCACCTCTGAAAAGCTCCCCAAGGTAGAGAGCAAGTAAATTAGCTGCCCCCCAGGTTGCGGTGGCTTCTAGAATATTTAGGTTTTTATTAGTGTTGTGAATATGTTTAAAGTTATCTTAATTATGAAGATGATTCAATACTTAACACATTTATTCATCTGACTTGTTTGATGACCGAACTTACTTTCATAATAATAATAGACTGACCTTTTTTCTCCTTTATGATGTTAGGAATCAAACTAGTACCACACATGTGTTAGGCAAGGACGGTACCACTGAGCTGTGTCACCAGTTCAGAAAAGTTGATGTTTTTAGATAAATAAAAAAATGTGATTGGAAATTCATGGTCCTCTTCTTCATACATAATAATTGATTCATATGTCCTTTCTAGTGAATTTTATATTCCCAATTACCCTCTCTCTCTTTCTCTTTTTCATTTTATCTCTTCTTTGTTTGCATCTTAATAGAGTCCTCTCTTCATACTTCTCATACTCAATGCCTGTCCACTTAATCGGAATGTCATGTGTTTCATGATTGTACAACCTTGCAAATGCTAAGACAGTTTCAACAGCCTCCCTAGGTGGGGAATCCTGGGACGATCAGGATGATAACACACACACGACACACAACATGCAGTGACATTATTGCTCTGGAGTCTGACTTTATTCTTATACATAAAAGTTTATAAGTTAAGTGTGCATAAGCACAGGAGTTATAAAATGTCTTTTACTTGAAATGAACATCAATATTCAATAAATATAATTATAGTATAGGTAACCATTGATGTGAGACTATTTTAAGAGTGATAAATTGGAGCTTCAAAATTCATATTTTTTTACTCTAATGAGCATCTGAGGCAGATATTCCTGAGGAAAAGGGATTCACCAACATAGTTTTAGAGGCTGCAACCCCACAGTGGGTCCAAAGTTGGGCCCGTGACTGCATCACCATGTAGTGGTGGATCATACCACAGTACCAGGTGTGTGTGAGAAAGATCACATGTGGAATGAGAGGCCAGATGAAGAGGGAGCCCTGGTTTGTCCTTCCTATTTAAACAACAACAAGAAGAAGAAGAAGAAAGAGAACACCTTTTATGAGAACTGGTAATCTATGTTGAGGAATTCACCCGGACTGACCTGTGAACAGCTTCACAAAAGACCCACGGATCTCTCATTAGGTTTCCCCTCCTTTTTTATTTTAAAGATTAAAAACTAACAACACAACAGTGAAGACAAAATCAAAACAACACAAAAAGAACAAAAATGATACATGACCTCGAAACAACATGGTCAGAATTAACAATGGTTGCTACACTACGTACTGTTATCTTTAGCGAAGTTGCTCAGTCCACCAGAGGTAAGAATATAAGATGGATCAAACAATCAAAGACAGTAACAAGTAATAAAAACACATTGCAAATGATGCAGAGTTCACCATACAAGATGGTAGGAGTTCAACAATGGTTCTTATACTGCATATTGTTGTTTTAGGAGCAATCATTCTGATTACCAGATTCAAGCATGCCAAACTGGTCAAGAAAAAAGAAAATTTTAAGCATTGACTTTTCCTTTCAAGAAACCACAGACATCAGCAATATACCTATCCCAGCTATCCTTATATATACATATAAATTTTGTTTTTCATTTCAAAGAGAAAAGGAACAAAAACAAATACATAAACAAAACAACCTCCCCCCCCCGTTACAGGTCTGATCAACTTCTAACATCACCACACTGAAGATCAAGATTCCAGTATGTGAACCCTTGGGGGACACATTCTATATCCACCTCAAAGCACCCTCAATTTTAAAAGGGAGGCTTCTCTTGGTCCCACTTTGGATTTCATGGGGGAATGTGGGCCTTATGTAGTCAGATCTTCTGATTCCTGAAACTGTATGAGAAATTCTATGAAGTCTCTCATTTTAAAAATGTTAGTTGAAAAAAAGTATAAATTAATTCTAACACCTTTGTGAAGTTTTCTTTGTGAAGTTGATACTCTAAAGCTCAGTTGCAGAATGGTTTTATAAATATGATATAAGTAAATGTTTATATTTCAGTTAAACTGCTCTACTTGTGTTATTTTCCAACTCTCAGCATTTTTACACAGAGGAGTGCAATGTGCCCTGCTGTATCTTTTCTGCTTGACTCCCTGAGGGAGACAAAGGGATTTACAAACAAGTGCCTGAAGTCTGCTGCTGAAGGGCCAGGGATGGCTTGAAGCTTTGCTGTTAGGTTTGCTGCATCACAAAAAGCATTTGAAAACTTGCTGGAGCTACCTCGAAGTCAAGCCTGTAAAGCCCGCTAAGGGTGGCTCACCCGCTAAGGGTGGCTCCCTCTTGCTGCTGCTAAGTGCTCTTGTCTGTTTCCCATAGCTATCACATTCTTCTCTTCTTGTTTCCACCCACTGAGGTAGGAAACCTTTTTTTTCTTTTCTTTTTTTCATGCTTCGAACCCCTTCTCTTGTTGGGAAGAGATTTATTTACCCCATAGGAAACTATAATTTTGGCAGAAAATTACTAGCCTCTCAGCAGTGCAATCAGAAAGGGAGGCACACCCAGGAAACAGACCTCGTATCCTGGTATTTCACTGCTCCTTACATATAATGGAGAAAAGCTAACCTGTGTAGCAAATCATGCTGGGAAAACTGGTTGTCCACGTACAGAAGAATAAATGTAGATTCATACCTCTCACCCTACAATAAATTAAATCAAAATGGAACAAAGGCTCATATTGAAGGAAACAAACAATGAATCTCCTAGAAGATAAACTATGTAAATCTCATGAAGATACAAGCATAGGCAAAGACCTTCTGAACAGAGCCTCAGCTGCACAAGAAATAACACCAATTGACAAATGAGGGTATATTAAATTATAAAGCTTCTGCACACAAAAGGAATCAATAGAGCAAAGAGACAACATACAGAATGGGAAAATATTTTTGTCATGTCCTCAGACAGATATGTAGATTTCCTAAAGAACTCCCCAAATAAAGACCCTATCAAAAACTGACAACTGAAATGAATAGACACTTCTCCAAAGAAGAAGCACAAGTGTTGATGGGTACATCAGAGAGTGTTCAGCATTTTTGCCTAATAGAGAAATGAAAATTGAAACACCAAGATTTCTTCTTACTGCAGAAAGAATGACTAGAATCAAGAACTCAAAAAATAAAAAAATAAAAAACAACAAATGCTGGCAAGGATGTAGTGAAAAAGGAACCATTCTAACTCGTTGGTGGGAATGCAAATGGGTGAATCCCAAGTTGGAAATTAGAATGGAGATTCCTCAGAAAACTGAAAACAGAAATTCCTGTTGGCCCAGCTGTGCCTAGCCTAGGTATCTTCCTAATATTTCATCGTATTAAAATGATACCTGCTTTCCCAGGTTTATGGCAGCACAGCTGATAACAGCTAAATCTCAAAAGCAGCCTGTACGCCCATCAACAGATGAATGGATAAAAAATATATACCACTCAGCCACAAAGAAGGATAAATTTGAGTCATTTGTAGGAAAATGGAAGTACCGCTGGACCTTAATGTTAAGTGACATAAATCATGCTTAGATGGTAAAGTATCACAAGGTTTGTCTCATATAAGAAATCCAAAGTATAAATAATTTAAAGAGCAAAACAAAAGAGAGATGTCAGGAAAATGGGAGATAGACTTTTGTGTGATGGGAGTCTGGGGCTAGGAGAAGACACAAGGAAGGGAAGAGAAAGAGAACGTAAGAAGGACCGATATGTGATAGTATACTGACCAGTTCCCTATGCTGAATGCATTTATTTACCATAAACATATGCCTACAAATGGGGGGATGGCAGGACCTGATCTTCATTGCTTAAGCATGTTCCTCTTATTGTCCCAGTTGTAGGAAATGTCAGTACAAACTATCTTGTGAGCTAGCTAAATTTGAGGATTGTCTTGCCTCTGCCATTTCCCTGTGCACCCTGTATTCTCCATATCAAGTTCCCTGTCCTTCCCTCAAACCTTGGCCTTTAAGGCTCTCAGCACTTCTTATTTGAGAATATTGCCAATCAGACTAGTCTCCAATCTCTTTCACTTTAAGCCAGTCTTTTCAAAATATCATGTATAGTCAGCTCAGATTTCTATATAGAAAGTCAGTGGATAATTTTGTGTCTCCAAAAAGAATGAGAAATCCTTATTGTAGCAGTTGAGAACTGTTCCCTACCTCCTCTTCTGCCATTTTTCTAAAATATGCTTTATTCTAGGTACACTTAACCACTATTCCTTTCCTGGAGTGTCATGTATTTGTTCAGGCTCCTTCGCTTCACATTGTCTGATAGCCATGCTTCAGGACTCAGGAGCACTCTCTCTCCAGCATCCTCAGGTGGAGCTGGTGTCCCTCACCTCCAAGCTTAGGCCGCCTGTGAGTGGCTATCACTGTGCAGGCACTGCCTGATTCTTCAGCTCTCCCACTGCACTGTGAGCATCGCGAGAGTAAGAAGTCTTTCTTATCCCAGAATTCCTAGGCTTAGCGTAATGTTAATACTCATCTGTGTCCAGCTACTCTACTAGAGTCTACAAAATGTGAAAGCGGCTAGTAAATTTCACTTACTCCACTCTTCAGAGCATAGAACTGCTGATTCTTAAAATGTGACATTTTAAGTCTATAAGCTTTATTAAGACTTTCTCATCTACAAATGATTCCACATACTTCACGTACTAAAATTATTTTAATTTTATGAGGTATGATTAAGAACTAGGATGATGAATGTTCAAAGTTTTAAAATTATATTAAAGGAGACTGTTCAAATTTTTAAGATTACAGTAAAAGACATAATGCCACTAATCATGTTTTTCTTTCCACACCCAAGAGCAAGCTACAGGTATGTTCTTTGTGTGTCTTTCCTTTACATGTACAAGCTTGTATTTATATGGGATTATGTAACTATCACTTTGGCTTTGTTTCTCAGATGTATTTATCTTGCAATGTGTCCATCAAATCCATGGCTTCTGCTTGCTGCATAATATTCCTTGGTGTTTTCTGTACTACACTTAGCCACTTTCCCGATGATGTTCATTCAAGTCTCCACCAACTTGCTTCCTAACAAACGATGCTATCACATACAAATACATATAGAATTAAAATATGGAGTTTATCTGCTGTAAATGAGATTTTTTTCAACTCAAGGCTTTTATAGGTAAATGGATGCAACTAGAGTCCATACTCATAAGTGAAATAAATTGGACCCACATGTGCAAACACCATATTGTCTCCCTGGTGTAGGAACCTAAAAGAGTAAATAAAACCCAAAAGGTACAATAGATATCGTGAAAGGGAAAGAAACTGCTGAAAGGGAAGGAACAACTGGGATGAGGGAAAGAAGAAAAAGAAAGTACTAAGATATATCGGTGGCATAGCTCTACTGCTGGTGTCTGATGGTTTGTTGAGAGGAACAGTTAATGATTATAAGGGTTTTGATATTTTGACCAATTTTGCATGCTTCTATCTGGTAATCTGAGAAACTTATGTGAAGACAACAATTTGCAGTATAACAACCATTGGTGAATTCCTACAGTCCTGTTTACTGAAACTATGTATTGTCTCTAATGTTCTTTTAAATTGTTATTTTCTTATTCCCTTTAATGATTTGATCAGTCTTCTACTCTTACATCTGGTAATCTGAGTAACTTCGTTGAAGACAACAATATGCAATATAACAACCACTGTTAATCTCTATCATTTGGTTTGAAACCCTGTATAAATGAGTTTTAAAACAAGTAGTCTGTTCTACTAGGGAACATTTAAATTAAGAAATTTGAAAATGGGTTCCCAGATACTGTGCCTTTCCCATAAAATTTATGAACAGTTAACTCTATGAGAGTTTTGAGTTTTTCAGATGATTTTTAAAATACTATGTTCCTCAAGTCCAGGGCTATCCTGTGGTTTTGCGACTGTGAAGGGTCACATAGCTTTGTCTACAGGATGTCAAGCTTTCCAATTATGTGGTGAAGACCATGGCCTGCACTGAAATGGAGGGGGGGATGTCACATTCAGAACAGTAGGAGCACCCGATATCCACAGTGCCCCTGTGTCCATCAGGAGGCCTGAAGAACAGACGGCGGGGCAGTTTTGGGTGGAAATCTTACCTTGCATTTTACTTTACATATAGAATTGACAGGCCTGTAGACCTGTCTATTCTATCAAGTGCTTTTTGTTAACAGTAGTTTTTATTCTACAAAAATTGTAGAGATGAATAGCAATGTATATTTTAAAATTCCATGCACATACACAAAAGTTCCAAAATCTTGAATATATGTTCATAACTTAGTAAATTTTGATTTTAAAACATTGAGAGTCTTTATACATAGTACTGAGAAAGAGCACCAAACAGACTTTGGCAGCATGTGTCATTGTTTCTAAATGTAAAGTTTTTAAACATAGCTTGGTACAACAGTTTGTTACAGTCAGAATTCAGTTTGTGTCACTTTTGGAAATCTAAACATTGTTTCTCTGTCATATGTCTTTGAAATGATATCATATGTTCTGAGAACTCAATGGGATATTGAGAGTGCCAGAACTTACTAGAAGAAAATGCATATGTATAACTATTATAGACATTGACTATATATAAACATGTTATTTTTTTTCCTATTCTTTCTCATTAGTTTTATAAAATAGCAATGCCACACTGGGGACCTAACTATAAAAATGAAATGACAGATGTATAGTAATAGTAAATTTCTATTTTATCTGCAAATTGACAACTGTGGCCAGGGCATCACGAACCATGTTGACTGGCTGGATTGCTAAAGAGAAAGCTCATTGTTCATAGGATCCCAAGAAAATCAAGTCTGAAAGTAAGATGAAAGCCACTTTTCAGTTTTCTGTATCTCAGCACACATGAGAACAGGCAGAAAATGTGGGCTCAGTAGCTACAGAGCAAGCAGTTTCCCTCAGGCCAGGAAAAGGGCACCATTTTCCAGGTCAACTTTAGTGATCCACAAAAACCCAAGGAGGATCCAAGTTTATAGGTAGTGGGATCATATTTTTAGGAATCCTAATCCTGTGATTGCAAATGACAGAAACCAGTATGAAATTTTAGTACACAACACTGATTCATTCCAGGGTAGATTTGTGATTTTTCAGGACTGTGTTCAAGGTTCACCTCTTAGCTTTGTTGTCTCAGTGTTTGACTCAAAGTTCCACTGCCTGTTTGTGAAAACTATATTTTTGGAAAAAAGGATTAAGAGTGTGTGTTACTAATTTGAGGAGTGTGATGTGTAAAAAGCCTAAGAAGTCATATTTCCTGGGCCAATGTAATAGATATTTTTGAAGACCTGGAACAAGAAAAAGACAATAACAAAAGGGCAACAATTTTAAAAATGAAAAAGAAAATAAATGAAAGAGTTGGAACGAGAGAGCTAGAGCACTTATTTTAAGAAGCACACGCAGCTGAGTGTGGCACTGCATGCCAGTAATCCCAGCTCTTGCGAGGCTGAGGCAGGATTGCCACAAGTTCCAGGTCAGCCTGGACTACAAAATGAGACCCAGTCTCAAGAAACCAAAACATAAACAAACAAACAAAAAAAAACCATATGCAGAATTCCTAGACACACTGTTAAAAAGAGTAGAGAAAAATCCTGGATGCAAGATTAACTTTCATCTTTCACAAATCAACATTTCTCCCTAATAGTAATAATCACTAGAAACAGCACCACAAAATATAACTTATTAGGAATTAATGTAATTACACTAGATGTCTATGGGAAACAATAAAAATCCAACAAACACAGAATATGTATAGGAAGAGACTATGTATGCGGTTGGAATGATAAAATTGGATTCTACAAAGCTAGCAAATCTCTCTAAATAACCTTGAACTTAATTTCAATTAGATAAAAGTATATTAAAGTTATTACCAAAATGTTATATGTGAAAATTCACAAATAACTGACCCAAAAAGAGAAAAAGGAGTATTCAGTCATTAAATTATTAAAAGTTATTAAAATAGTAAATTTAAAAAAATTCATATAAAAACAGATGAATAGATTAATAAGATTGAATGAAGAGTTAAGAAATAAACTCATACAGGAACATTTTATAAGAGTTGGTAAATGGGGAACAGATAGACTGGTTGGTAGATGATATTGTGAGAAATACTCTATATTTTGAAATGTACTATATATTTTTAAATGAAAGAAAATGGATATTTTGTTAGTACAATATAGAAAGTTGTACTCCAAGTAGATGAAACACAATAGCTAAACTTATAAATCTAGTTAAAGAAAGTTTAGGAGACTATCTATACAATGGAGATAAAAAGCCATCTTTTTAGTACTTCAATTTTTTTTGTTTGTTGAGGTTTGAAGGCAGGGCCATGCGTATGCTGGGCAAGCCCACTACCACAGAGTCACATTGCCAGTCTAGAAAAGGCATCTTATGATTTTGAGATCAAGACCATAAAATTACAAGTTTACTTGGTGAACTTGGCAACACCACTTACGGATGTCTGATCCTCAAAAGACACCATGGACATCATTAATGAATGCATGGTGAAATGAGTGAAGATATTTGTTAAAATCCAACAAGGGACTTATAGATAGAAATGCAAGATGTCTGAACAGATCAACAAGTGTAAGGGATGTCAATAGAAAAATAGGCAAGTCATGTCCAACAGCTAGTTTATAGAAGAATAGCTACAAATGCTCAGTTTCAATTTATTTTGTACTTAAACACAAACTAATGTAATTGTTACATGTCATCTCTCAGCAGTTAAGTAGGGAAAAAAATGAAAATTTGATGATTCCCAGTGTTGTGAAAGCCCTAGGCACTCCCAGTGAGCATGTAGATTGTTTCTGTCACCCTGGAGAACAACCTGGCACTATTCAGTCACATTCACCTGTACGAATCTTGTACCTTAGCATTTTAGGAAACAGGTGTTGGCCCCAAATTTCTCGCACAGGTGCATGAAGAGGCTACATCTAGATATCTGTGATAGTATCAGAAGCAGGTTGGTAGAGACTTGAGTGAACATCCCTGCAAAAGTGGCTAAGTATAATACAGTAAACACCAAGGAATGTTATGTAGCAAGCAGGAGCCATGGGTTTGATGGACACGTAGCAAGAGAGATACGTCTGAGAAACAAAGCCAAAGTGATAGTTACATAATCCCATGTAAATTAATAAATACACGCTTGAAGCTATAAAGGAGAGACACACACATATCAGTGGTTTGCTCTTGGGTGTGGAGGGAAAGGATGTGAACCATAAGAATAAAGCGAGTGAAGGAAAAGACACAGGCCAAGGAAAATAAGAAGTGTAGATAGGATTTCCGGAGAGGGAAGAACAGATTCAGTCTGCCCCGTGATGCAAATGGATACTGTCAGTCATGTGCAGGAAGTCAGAACATCAGAAGTAGACTCTCATAGGCACAGTATGTGAAAATACTGAGGGAAAACCAGACTGGACTATGGTCCTATTTAGGATGGACTGTACAGCCATAGAATGATGGCCTGTAAAACCCAAGAATGTGGAGAAAGGGACTGCTGTTTTAGTTTACGGAGCATTTTTTAGAGTGGATGCTGAAATCTTACGTAGAAATAACTAGAAACTCTAATCCTGGTATGAACAGAAGCTCTGTAAGATTTGTCTCATTGTGATCATCACTGTCTCCTTTTTTCTTTTCTTGTTCTGCTGCTTCTCAATATTTGGTACCGTTGTTGACATCCGCCCATTCTGTCTTTTCACAGCCCCTTGTCATATTGACGCCCACCCCACACCGTCTGTCTTGCACTCATTCATTCATTCCTTGGTTGATTGTAGTACTGAGAACTGAACCCAAGACCTTCACATTAAGCTGCATCCCTGGCCCTTTTAATTTGTTTATTTATTAATGTATTTTTATTTTGAGACAGGATCTTGCTAAGTTGCCCAGCCAAGACTCAAAGTTGAGATCCTTTTGCCTCAGTCTCCCAGAATTTCTTTCTCTATAGGTTGTTGTCTTGTTATTTGTCTGCGTTTTTCCAGTTTCAAACAGTCCTACAGCCTCTGCCTCATTTCTTTCTGTAAGAGATTAATTTTGTTCAGTCCACTTGTCTACCATGCACACAGCCCACACTTTGTGTTCCATCTTCAGAAAGAAGATGGGATGAGAGGATAAACTAAGTTCCTTGATATTTTTTCATGCTCATATTTTAACTGTAGAGAGTAAAGGTTATGAGAAAACCAGGAAGGGAAAAAGTTCATTTCTAAATATACTTCTTTTACTTTTCTTAGTACTACAGGTTATCCTTTGATGATTTTACACAAATGGAAAAACTAAACTCAAGCATTGTGTCAGCTGACATCATTATTTGGACTTCAACCTAATTATGTTAAGTTGGTGAGCTGGTGATGCCCTCATGAATTGTCAATATGAGGCTCTGGAGGAAAGTGTTACCTGATTTCTGACTCTAATTAGCACAAACATTTCAGAGAGCTGACTACAATGAAAAGTAATTGGGTTGTTTATTTATGAGGAGGAATATAAAAAATAACTGGTTGATTTTGAAAATCTACCTCCAACCATCATTTTAGTTCTCTGCAGTTTTATAAGGAAAGTTACACCCATTTTCCCTAATTACATGAGCTTTTATCTATAGAGCTAAGCAACATTCTCTCAGGGGAAAAGAATTTATTACCAATTTTTCATGATTGAGAACTACAGTTGAGGATATAATCCCAGAGGACAGAATCCTGAGAGTTCTCACCTTGAATGTCAGAATCCTGAAAGATCAAAATCTCTAAATCTAAAATCCCTAAAGTCATAATTATGAATGATGAAATCCAGAAAGCCAAAAACTCAAAAGCCACAATTCCCATTGTTCAAAAGAGCATGTAAAAAGGATAAACAGCCAGACTCTGGAGCAGGAATGGGAGTGTCTCTGTTTATACCCAGGATAGTTGCCAACTTGTTGAACCCTGTACTACCGTTCCTTTGCATCTTCAGCATGCACTGGCCCGACTGAAAACTTGGTGGGAATCATACTGGTGGTCACACAGCAACCCCCAGTATGTCTTGCCTCAGTGTGCATATAATTATTTTCAGTCCTTTTGGTAAGTGAGTGCCTTCTTCAGGCAAATGTGATTTTAAGTCACCAGAAGTACCTGGAGTTTCACCAGCAGGGAAAATGCCAATGCAGACAGAGGATCATTGTTAAACTGGATTTTCCATCTTTGCCTTATCACATGGCTGATCTGCTTATTCAGAGTTTCCAACAAATGTGTTGAGCTGACTAGGAAGTGCACACACACACACACACACACACACACACACACACACACACACACACAATATTGGTAACACCTCAAAATTGACCTGTAGAAGTTTTGTGGTCGCACCTATCTCCAATTTGTCATGATGTGGGGATTCAACTGAAATCTGCTTTCTTCTGTGAAGTGTATCAAATCTTCAAACAAGCATTTATAAAGATCTTATGCTTTTTCTGGTCATTAATGCATAAATGAGATCAATTCTAGAACTTTTCCGATCCAACGGGAGCACAAATTCTATATATTTTATTTTTTAAAAACCCAGAAGGAATAGTTTTGAAAATGTCATCTATTAGCCAATGTGAGATAGGGGTTAGTTTGTCTGTGTCAGATACAGTGGAGAACATAAGTTCGTATACTTAACCAGCCAACTTCTAGGCCAGGACAGTTTATCACTTAGTGTAATTTATAGCTCAGAAATAACCTGTATTTCAGAGTCTGTGTTTTCTACAGCAAGTGGTTTTGGTTCAGAAGCTTGCTGACCTTACTGAATTCTCCTTAATTTTGTTTGAGGGACGTTTTTGGAAGGCAAGAATGGTGTTGTGTGTAAGGCGATAGAAGTACAGACTAGATAATTTCACAACTATCTCACTTATAACCTAGAATTCTCATGGAGCAGTTTTCCCGATAGGAATTAGGGTTTTCAAGATGTAGACTTTCAGGAGTTAAGATATGAATCATAATCTTTTGGGATTATGGATTTTGAGATGTTTGCTCTTTAAGGATTTTAGATTATGAATTTTACTCTTTCAAGAGTTCAACCTTGGGGATTGTGAGGTTTGGTTTTTTGTTTTTTTTTTGTCTTTAGGGATTCTGATCAGCAACAGGAAAAAGGGAAGAACCCTTGGTCTGACTCAGCATTAGCCTGTGGGGGTGCACTGCATTCTACCCAGTAATGCACTGATGAATGTTTAACAACTGAGAGAAGCTTATTACACATGTTAATGATATAATAGATCTGTAAAATACAACTTAGAAGCATTAATAAAATATGATACACCTTTTACCATACACTCCAAGTAGTGAGTTACATTTCAGAGAATAACTGTGTCTATTTTTTTCTAAACTTACATCTGCAGACAGCCTATGTTGTACATGATGAATGAGTTAGTCTCAGATATGACTGTTGGCTGCTAATTGTGTTTATGTTAATAAATAAAATGAAAAAGAGCCATGAAAGATGTATACCTACACTTACATTGCTCAACAAGGACATGACTGAATTCTTCACTAAATAGTTTTAAACACTGGAACAAGTGTGTGTGTGTGTGTGTGTGTGTGTGTGTGTGTGCGCGCGCGCATGTGCACTGAATTTGTGGTAGTGGCAGATTTCAAGGTCAGCATGAAAGACAAATCCTAATTTAATGACCTTTTCAAGCCTCTGCTTCATTTGTTTGCTTCCATCCTAGTGGTCAAAGCAAGGCACGCAGTTAATCTCAGTATCAGAGTGGGAGAGCGCTCAAAATTACAGGGAGAGGAGACCAATTTGTACCCAAGGAAGGAAGTAATTGCTGGCGATTTATAGCTTCATTGTATCACAGATGCCTTTGCTACATGTCACAGAAACCCACGTAACAATGTAAAATTATAAGAACACGGAAACATATTTTATATTTTAAGAATATGTGGTTTATAGATACGAGATTCTCTTTTGAATCTTTTCTTCAGTTTCTCAGCCTCTGACTGTAGGGCTGTTGTCCCTCTGATTCTCTTGGCTTCAGCCTCTTGGTAGATATCTGGATTTCATGTCCTTATAAAACTGAACAAAAGGCAGGGGCATATGAAGGATTAGGGTGGTGAGAGAGTTTCATTTGGATGTCTTATTTTTTATTAGGAAATAAAAATATTTTCCACAAGCCACCGGGATTCTGCCCCTCATGCTGTATTGTTCAGACTAAGTCACATGGTCTCTTCAACTTCTGGAAGCTAGAATAGAAATTTTAAGCCTTTTTCAAAGAATGACAGAAAAAGCTGATGCATAATGGAGTACCAGTTTCTGAGAAGGGCTAAAAGTCAGCCTGGGGCCCTGTCACTCATAAAAAGTCAAGCAAGTGTCCCGTGTCTCTCGGGTGAGGGACCAGAGGCACAGCAGAGTGTAGTTTACATAACTGGGAAACGCTTTCTCCAAAAAAGAAAGAGAAGCAGATGTCTGATGATGACAACAAATGTGTGCTTCATGGGGGACATAGCTTTTAAAAGATAAATCATTCTAATTTTCCTCTGTGCTCAACTGCATACTTCCTGGGCACAAATAGTAGTTTGATTTTGAGTTATGGTAAACCATGAATTTGAAGATATAGCTGATTCTTTCAGGTGGCCACTTAGTGAGTGGGAGAGGAGAAAGCATAGAATTTCTAAGCAAGGAGAACTAAGTCCTGTGGTACAGTAGCTTTTCCCATCTGTGATTACAGACATTACATACATGTAGTGCAAAAGTTGAAAGTCCAGAAAAAACATACAAGATAATACAGTTTTTCATAATCCCATTTCTAGACATTCATAATTAGATGCTCTGATTTCTCTTTGAGCTCTTTTTCTATGAATGCATTTGCTTTTTCATAAAATACAGGCCCTATGTCTGTCCTATTTCATGTGCTATTTTTCACGCATTGGAACTACATGGCCTATTCATAACAACTTTAAGGATTTTATTTTTCATCATTCATTCAGAACATATTTATTGAAAACAATATGTGACAGTCACTGGATATTAAATATGGCATAGTACAGTGTATTAAAATGATTTATTTTATTTTTTTTCTATTTCTTGCTGTAATATATTCAGTTGACAATTATATTTTAAGGCCCTCTTACATGTGTGGCATGTTCTAGGTACTGAAGATAGAGTGGAAAACGGTGCAGATGAGACCCTTGCTGCCTGCGCGCTTGCACTGGGGGAGGTGGTGGCGGGAGCCCCCAAGGCTCACGGTGCTGGTGAGGGCCTGTGTGAGATCTGTTCCCATTGAATTTCAGTCTGCATGATCTTTGTTCAGTTCGGGGCTATGTTCTCTTCCTTCTACATTCAGGAGTAAAACGTGTGAAGTTACCTTTGTACTTTATTTTTGTTTCAATAGAATTTGTGAAGATGAAATGTTCTTGTTTATGTTTTATCTGCCATCAGGACCAGAGGTTTTCTCAGCTTATACAATTCAAGAGGGTTTTCCCCAATCAGCTAAATATCACCATATTTCTTTCTGATTTCTTAATGATTTATATTTAATTCACTTAATAGAACTTGGGCTACAGAGATATAAATTTCTTTATCCTGAAATATCTTGAAATGCAAACTCAATATATTACTGTACTCATATATTTAAAATGTATAGCTATGACTAATTATTACTAGAATCAGAATATTTATTATTAATTTTATCTATTCAGAAAATATTGTAGTGAATGATTCTGTTAGTGTGACAGCAGCTGTAGACATGTTGCACATATATAAAGTGTGTGAAGTGCATTTTGTGTGTTTAAAGAACTGTAGTTTTTAAAAATGTAGTTTTTGAAGTTAAGAAAATTAATAGAAATTATACAGTAAAATTTGGAAGTTATTCTGCAGGAGCAGTGAAATTAAATTATATAGTATTTGCCTAAAATATATCAAATCATGTTAATAAAATATATTAATATTAATGTCATGATATTTGCTTACATTTCAGTAATGTTCATATCAATAAAATGAATCATTTTATAATCCAAAAAGGAAATTATATTCTTTTTTTAAAGAGAAAAAAAGGTAAGAATAACAGTGAAACAAGTTTCAAAACAGGTTAGTAGGACAGTTACAATAGTTGATACATTGCGTATTATTGTCTTAAAAGTAGTTATTTAGAGTAGAAGATATAGGCATGACATTTTGTCCATACAATATTAGCACAAAATGGAAATCACATTCTTATGTAAGTGTCAAAATACCCTTAATAGGCTTTGAAATTCATTCACTGAATAATGAGAAAAATTACAAAGTGATGATAACAAATATGCCGGTAATTTTTTCGACATTTATGTGATTGCTCTTTGTGACTGTTCTGAGCCCTGCCTTGTCCTGGGTACTAGAAATGCAGTAATGAACCAGATGTACAACTTTGCATAGTGGCAGTATCATAGCCAATGACATTTATCCGAAGCACGATTATTGCTAAATGAGCCAGATGTCCACAGTCCCTGCTCAATGAGTTCACATTTTAATTTGTAGAAAGATTATGCACATATACAATAAGATAAATGCTGTAATGCTATTTGAGAGGTCTGAGTCAGGTGCCAGTGGGCTCCAGGGCACTGTTGGCTGGAAGACCGTTCAGACAAAGGAATAGGAAGCATGACAGCACTGTAACAGCTGTGCTTGGAGGTTGATGGCTTTTTGGAAAAGGTACCAGGCAGAGAGTGAAGACTGCAGTTGCTTAGTTAGAGGGATGACCTGGCCTGGATCATGTGCCTATCTACTGATTTTGTAAATAAGCATATTCACTTTTTCTTGGTTAACTTAAGTTTTCTAGACATAATATAGTCCAGGTGTATTGGTTGGGTCCTGATAAAGCAATAGAGGAATCCAGAGAATGTGGCTACTTGAGATCACAGGTTCCATGTTGGGAAATGTGCTTCCCTACGTGAGCAGTCTGCCAGCGTCAGCGTAAACACTGGCGTGGTTAAATGTGTCTGGGCTGTAACCTCTGCAGGGATAGGAAATCCTGAATTCTAAAAATAACGATTGCTTTTATTTTGAGTCAAAGGAGAACAGACCGTCCCAGTAAATAGAGGTCACTGAACTGTTTCAGTTGTGGAATTTATATAGGAAGAGACACTGTCTTTCTAAACCCATAAAAAATAGTTTTCTTAAAATGTCTGAGGGTGGAGAGGTTCTAAGACCTCTACTTAGAAATCCTGAAGTTTTTCCCCAGTATTCCTTGGTCTAGTAATCTTGAAAAAAATTTTAACTAATTCCTCTAATACTTTTATGAAATAACACAGCACACTTTGTTGTGATTTGTCTATTCCCTTATTTGATGTTATAGATTCACTACACACTATGTGGCAGGCACTGTTTTAGGCTGTTGAGAGACATGGGAAACACAAGGAAAAGAATCCTGGCTTATACTGTAGCTGTGGGAACATGATTCTAGATAATGATTTAGAAGTGATGGGTACATTATAGGACTTCAAGAAGTCATGACGTCTCTGAAGTAAAAGGAAGAAGGGCAGAGGAATGGCACAGAGGAACCGTCATTTTATTTGCAAGTATGTCCGGAAAGGCTCTCTCAGGGAGTAACACTGCGCAGCATCAGCAACATGGACATCAAGAAAAAGAACATTACAAACTTGGAAGGGGGTTCTGGTGCAACAGCCTCGAGACGCAAGTGTTTATAATGTATCTGAGAACCAGGAATGAAGCCAGAGGGCAGGAAGATGGTAGAAGATCAAGGCAGAGAGGTAATAATGAAGTGGTGGCCAGGGCACCACTGCTGTGATTTTGTGATGATTACTGGCCAAAGGGGAGTCACTGGAGAGCTCAGCCCAATGTGGATTGAAAAAGATGACTCCAAAAAGTTGAAAAGGAAAAGATGACTCTGGCTAGGCATTGCAGTACACACTTGTAATCTCAGCACTCTGCAAGACTGAAACAGGAGGATCCTAAACCCAGCCAAGGCAAATTCTAAAGGACCCAGGATGTAGCGTAGTGTGAAAATCCCATTCCTTACCCCTTCCCCAGTCCCGTGTGTAGAAAAAATTGTGGGGTCAAGAATAGGAGCAGGTGGCTTGTGCAGTGATTATTTTGAGTAAGAAATGGAGAAACGGTAGTGCGGATAGGAGGGAGAGCGGTAGAGATAGTAACAGGATTTTAATGTAGATCCTACAAGATTTGCTGATGGATTAGACACACAGTGAGAGGAGGAGAAGATTTAAAGATGACTCCAGTGTGTTCATTTGGAAAAATTGCGTGTTCGGGCTGTTTCTTGAGACAGGACGTAGTGAGGAGAGGCAGTGCGGGGCAAGCACTAGAGTTCTTGTGTGAAGGTGTCGATGTGCACACCTTGTGGGCATGTCTGAGCAGTCTTGCTGAGTCCCAGGTGGGTAAAGAAGTCTATGTTTTGGGAGGAACTCACAAGAGAGAGAACAAGTGTGTATTCTCTGATTGTCAATGGTGTGTGAAACAGGAGACTGAAAAGAAATGCTTCAGGGGAGTGATGAGTAGAGAAAATAAACATTTTAAACAATGAGTCCTGAGCACTGTGGCGTCTATCTAAGGAAAGAAAAGATGAGGAAGATTCGGTAATATTGACTGAAAACCTACACCCAGTCTAGCAGGAGGAAACAGAAAGACTGCTGTGTCTGCAATCAGGTGAGGAATACAATCTGTTGGGTTGACAATGACGTCATTGGTTGGGTCAGCTGCTGCCCAGACATTGTCTAGAAAGGACTTGCCCAGAAATCTCTCAGTATGCAGACCATTCATCCACAGCCTTGACTCAGGGGCTGGCAGGGAGAGTGTGGGCCTTGAGTGAGTATTTCTGTGTGGAACTCGAGTGCAACCCATCCAGAATATTTTGTTGGTTATCGGGGGTTTGGTTATAAAATTTGAAGTTTTGTGAGGAAAGATTTCTTGCATTGATATCTCCACCAATTTTATTTTCTGTGAATTTAGAGTAAGACATTGTTTTTCATTTGGTTTTCATCCTTTTAGTTCTCTGTGTTCAAATTACAGCTTATTCTGTCTCTTTATATATATATGCGTATATATACATGTATAGTTTAAAATATCATGTTATTTCAAATACTTGTTTTAACTTTTCCTTATGCATTTTCCTTCCCAATGAAAAGGCTTATGAGTTGGTGAAATGACTGAATCCAGATGAAATGACACAATCACACACTCAGCCTTGTTTAAAGTCTCAGTTGCTTCAGGAATACAGTACTTTGGCAGTTCCCCAGAATGACCTATTCAGATGGCCTAGATTTATCTCAGTTGTAAACCAGATTTCTTTCAGAATGACTTTGTTCTACTCTCTTTTAAAAGCAAATAGAAACTTCTCTTCAAATGTTTTGCCAAGGAGAAAAGTCTTTCTTAAAACATTTCCCACACTTACTTTAATAAGCAAATTGCATCACACAGAGAAAGGGAAAAAGATGAAGAATGTCCAATTAGATCTTAGAGAACTGTCTATGGCAAGTCAATGAAACCTACAAATTTTAAGAGAGAAAACAGAGCATATCTTAGATTTTCATGTGGGTGAGATTTCCTTGTCCATAGTGCTTACTACCATCTTGTCAGGTACTCAACAGAATAAAAACACAGACTTGTACTGGAATAATTTATGTAACAAGGTATTAATACACATATTGGCAGGATAACTGCCATTATTTTTCTTCTTAAGTAAGAAGTCTCTGTAGGTGATATGTTTAAAAATGCAAAGGGATTAAGCTGTCATTTGCAAATTCATAGTGTAGTATTTCCGCTGTATCTCCACTTTTACTATTCTGCCCTAAATCAAAGAACAAAACCATTTATATATTTTACTTCTCTTTAATGCTTCAGTCCCTATTTCAGCCTGCAGTAGAGTCAAGATTAGTTGATTTCTTTTACTATTCTACTTACCAAAGATTTAATCTTTATTAATTATACTAGTCTTTACAAGAGACAGCAACAGACCATGGGCAGTTTTCCTGGAAACATAAATACATTTTTCCAAGGCCTAGTAACCCAAATCAAGAGCCCCAATCATTAAGAAATCCTTTGAGGTCTGCAGATATCTTTTACATACAAGTGAGGAATGGTAGTTATTTGAGGAACCAAAGCCTACTGTTGCCTGGTTCAGCTTAGGACATTGAGCCACTTGGAAGTGAGCTGAAAGGCTGAAATATTACCCAGTGGTTCTGGTGGGGTGGCAGGTGGTTTTATTGTCTTTGGCTTCCTCTAACTGTCCCACACGCACTACAGCACACTTTGCAGAAGTTGTATAGCATTTGATAAGGGGAGAAGCAGTTCTTTCCTATCTCGGGGAACATCAAAGTAGAGGAGGGCAACTGTTTTTCTTCTGTTCCTTTAAATCTGATGCACTGCCCTCTTATCAGTACAAATACTGGACTCCTTGGGGATTTGGCTTTCAGGAAATGAGATTTTTATCCATGGAACCAAAGGATCATTTGCAGCACAGCCTGAACAATGGAATTCCACTGTATTAATGCCAACATCCAAATCTATGGCCTGGCTTGGTTCTGGCACAATGTCTGAAATTAATGAAAAACTCTGTTGTAATGCTAATAAGTATGAAGAGCAAGTTTTAAAAATTCCATTAGTTATTATTCTTAACTAAACATAGGTTGATTTTGAAGAAACATAAGATATACATGTATCATAAATATATGAACCAGAAAATTGGCAAAACTAGAATTTAAGGAAAATCTCAGGTTCAGCTATTTTAAAGTTTAGGACCTGCCTAGAGTCAGTTAGATACATCAGAGCCACACAGAAACTGTAAGAGCCAAACACAAACAGCAGATCACTGAGTACGTCTGATAAATGTGGCCGAGTTGTTCCCCAGCTGGATGGTTTCAATAAGAAAGGAAGGATCTAGGAAACCCTCTCAAGATTGTGGTTACTTACAATAATAGCAAACCTTTCTAAAGTATTTACTATGGGTCTGGCCCTGTTATAAAGACAGATGCTTGCTCATTTGATCTCTACTGTGTTCCTGAGAAGCAATGAATAAATTAATCAGCAAGTAAATATATGTACATACGTGTGTGTAAGTGCAGACACACATGGTAAATACTATACACATCTACACGGGTGTGTAAAATATAGGAATATGATTGTGAGACATTTCTTTATACACATTAATTATGATAAAGTGTATGGTCAATTTTCAAGATGTCTCTAGTGCATACCACACTTTCTAAGGTTATTTCAAATCTTATCGTCATGAAGAGAGCTGTTCATGGCACAGGTGCCTATGTTTTCTACATAGGTGGCCCCTCTTCCTGTGCTTCCTTTCTGAGAGAAGAAGTGAGGGACTGGATCAAGAGAATGATCAAAGGAAACGAGGCTACTCGCCCTGTGGTACAACCTGCTGTTGCCACCATAGGGCTATTCTTCATGTGTTCTGGGCATCAGTTTTCTCATCTCTAAAATGAAGAAATATGACTGGGTAGTTTTTCCTCTAAAATTTATGATGCTGAGCTTTTGGTTAAACCTTTTTTAGTTTCTTCCATAGCCTCCACTTTATCTAGTTTATTATTTTTAATTCATTAAAGAGATAAACGTGTGGCCTTATAAAGTATTTTCTGCTGTGTTCTGTAGCACCAGTTTTAGTCAGAGTAAGACAGAATGTAAAGTTCTTTGTTTTCATTTCCAACCTATGCATCTATACACCTAGTTGCTGTTATGTGAATAATTTCAGAGTATCTACTAAGCTATCACAAACCAGTAATCTGTCAAGCCAAAATGCAGGATAATATGTTTCTACCCAACAATAACAAAGCTCTCATTAATTATTACCAACTATAATGGCTTGATATGAATATTTATTTTAAACTTTAAAATTATATTAAAAAATAATGTTTTAAACTACCTTGCGGAAGTCTGTATGCAGAAGTCGGCACATTAGACTTAATGATTTATTAAGTAATTTCTTGCTACTAATATTATGTGTCTAGTAGATGATATTATTCAATTTAAAATAGAAGAAAACTTCAATCAACAGTTAGATAGGCATCACACTTAGTCACCCAGGTTATCTACAGCCTTAAAAATAAGCAAATGATTTGTTAGGTTCCATTAACAATATTTGATGCAAAACATCAACATGTTTACATGACCAAGAAAGAAGAATTTATTATCCAGTTGTATTTCTGGAATATTAAGTAAATATAGCATATTTTTTCATCTTATAATGTAACCTACTTTAGAATCTATTACATAAAATTTGGCATTTCACATTTAATTTAATCTTGAACTTCAAAGGTTCCAAGCAGACCTCTCTTTGAGAAGATATATTCCTTCTTTTGCTATTTATATTATTTACTTATGTTTTATAAATGCAATATAAACTTAAGGTTCAAATTTAAAATAATAGATAAATATGGTATTTAAAACAATGCTAATTCAAATTTAGTGAACATAAAATGCTAGCAGGAATGGGAAAGGAAGGCTTTTGGGTGATAGATTAAAGAGAGGAGGACTAATGAGAGTGACTTCTGCACTTCTAAATTTAGACCTTGAAGCTTTCTGAAGTTGATAGACACCTGATGTCAGCTGTTCTGACACCAAAGGAAGCACTGGGTGTTGGGAACAGTCATACGATCGTGGATGCTGGTATGAAAGGAAGAGCAGTAGACAGAGAAAGGAGGGGAAGTGATGGATAGAGTGAGCTGCATTTGGAAACCACATCCAAGGCCTAGAAAATGACAGCTCAAAATGGACCGTGCATGGTGTAGGAACCTGAAGTGTGAATATAGATTAGGAAGTATGATAAACGGTGTGAAGCAAAAGAAAACTGCTCGAAAGTAGGGAGCAGCTGGAATGAGGGGAGGGAGAAAATGAAGAAGAGGATAATTATGTATGTATGTATGTATGTATGTATGTATGTGCAGGATGGCTAACATGGTTGTACTACTGACTTACTTGCTTTATTGTAAGGAACAGTTAATGGTTAGTTGTTTGATCAACCTTGCATGTCTATATTTGTTTTCCTGAGTATACACTTTGAAGTTATCAATATGTAACACAACAACCATTGTTAATTCCCTATCACCTGGTCTGTAATTAAGTTTTGGTTGTACTATTCTGGAGCTACTTTGAAAGTGGCTGTCTGTTTGTTAAAATGTTTTCATTTTTTAACTTTCTAAAATAAAAAAAAATGGACAATGCATTTATTACTGGCTCCAGTGAACAGCTTTACATGGCTCAGAATATATATACATACATACATACATACATATATATATACACACACACACACACACACACACACATATATATATATAAATATATATATATATATATATATATATATATATATATAATGAATGCTCTTATTCCAACACTTTAAGCCTTATACATCATGTGTTATGCATCAGTTAGCATCTGGAAGTTTTCAAAGATTTTTAAGACATTTTTATGAAAGTAAACAATTTCATCTCATGACATAAAGACTTAATCTTCAGAAATCAGATCATTCTGACTGAGATCTCCTTAATTCAACCGGAAGCTATAATAAGAATTGCCCTTAGATAAGGCAGCCCAGCTCCATCTTTGGTGATGATTATCGTGATTACATGACAGATTGCTCTTCATTTCCTGCCTAACTTTGAAGGGAACAGGACGGATAGTAGAGGGGCTTATAGGTTGAAAAAGTGGCAGGACAAAAGGAAGAGAGGGAGAAGTAATAGTTTAAAATTTATTTTTCTGCTATTTTCTATGATTACATTCAGCAACTAGTCACATAGGTATTTGCCATTGTGTGGAGTTCCTCTCTTGTGCTTCCTATAGAGGGCATGAAATTACCCAGTAACTTTAAAAATATATCCACAAGTAATATAGATCATTTACGTCTTTCTTTTATAGCTTCATTTACACTTTGTAACTTGTGTTTCTAAGCAAAACTCTAGTGTTTGTGCTTTTAGTGGGTTGAAATACCCACAAATTTTTGTTGTGGTTATAGTTGCAGCGCTATAACATGATAATCACCTACTTTACTAAATACTTGTTTTTCCATTCATATACTTAAAATTTGTGATATAGTAGAAGATTCCTAAGAATGTGAGCACAGGTAAAAAGAGGACAGTAGAATTTCCTAGGCAGAAGTTAATAACACAAGTTGATGATTGTCCTCTTGATTCTCTCACATTATTCAGGTGACCTAAGATCAACTTTCTCAGAACAATTTCCAACTGCTCTGCTTTCCAGCTCTTCCCAGCTAAACTCCAAAACTTCTCTACTGAGGGGATTGAAATCAAGTTTCACCCAATATTTTGGCCAGTCCTGCTGAAAATAATTGGTCATTCTGTGTCCTGAAAACCCTCCACTCCTAGAACAGTATGTAGAGGATGTATTTACTGAGCTAGTCAGTTGTAGCTCCTTTATGATAATTTATTCTCATTTTAGGGTGACCAGTCATGACACTAACATTATGGACAGGAGAAGTTCTTGGGGAGTGACTTGGAAATTATGTTCACTGAGAAGACTGTAGTATTCAATTGCTTACTGTATTCTGCATTGATTTGAATAATTTAAATTTAAGACTTTCGGGCAGTACTCACTTAATCCGAAATAAACTGGCAGAGCATTTTCATTTCCTAATTGCGCCAGGCCTCTCTTTCTGTCTTTTCTTTTTTTCCACTTGACTGAGTCATGGATTAATTTGTTTCTAGTATTGCCTGCTCCTCACCCTTTGTGATCGGCCTCCACTGTGGAAAAGCACCATTTGTTCTTTACAGTTCCTGTTGGCCAGGTCGCATTTCAGACACTCATTAAAGCATGTATTTATTCTACTCTGGAGCACATTGTCTGGCCAACCATGAATTTATAGTGAAATGTAACAGTAAATTGAGCTCTGTGGTCAGAAATGCCAAAGGACACACACAGCAGCATAGAGTTTTTCAGCATAGCGTAGAATTAAAGGGCTTAGGACCAGTGCTGGGATTGTTGGCCATATTTTCACAGTGGCCAGTTTTGTTAGACTCAGACTTGGAGAGAGCTTGAAATCATTTATCTCAGATATTTGTGCTCACAACCACAGAGCCTCTGAGAAACACAGAACTGATCTTGTAATAAGCTCCAGCTGAGTTTACAAGCCCCAGAGCCTTTTAGAAAGCCTGTTTAGTTTAATGAGGGTTTTCAGATTTCAGAGCTCACACACCTTCACATAAAACAGATGATTATGACCAAATTAGGGAATGTTGTTCTATGAGTGTTTTCCCCTAATATGTTCTCTTTCTGGTTGTCAGGCATTGTTATGTCACAGTTCTTACCTCCCAGACATCATTTTTAAATACAATTTTTGAAAGTCTTATTGTATATAGTTTCTATTCAAGTAGAACATTATGCTACATAGAAGAAAAGTGTTTTCTCTTGTAGCCAATAAGGAATATGCATTTTTTTCTACTAAGAAAAGCAATTGAACCTTGCTAGATTGCTAGAGTGTGCTACCATGACAACTGTCCTGAGTGGGAAGCCGCCACAGACACTCCTGTGTCCTGCTTCATGAGGCTCTGCAACATTTTGAGTGGCTTGAAGAGAAAAGCTCTGTCTGTGAAACAGGATGAAGAGATGTGAGAGACGAGATATCCACACTCCAGTCAGTCATAGTGCAGATTAGTGGCACAAACACTCACACCACTTATGTGGCATATTATAGATACTTTCCACCTCTTCTTATTTTTTAAATATTTTCTGAGGTTGTGAAGCATTCAAGACTTACTTGAACACCATGATTTTACAAAGAGGAACAGCATAGAAAGTGATGTTCAAATGTCAGCGTTACCGGGCCAGAAGGAAATGAAATATGGAGAAATACTCGAAGAAAGTGAGAGATGTGTGCCTCAAGCCAGATTGCACAGCAGCTGTGGTTTTCCTGTCCTTGTCTCTTGTGCACCCTCCTCAGTTTTTTCACCTGACTCTTCTGCCAAACAAGCATGTTTTGTAGTTATTATTTTCTTGTACCAGGCCAGCAATGAATCATTTTTCTTTCTGTTTTCTTTTTTGTCTGCTCTCTTAACGGAAAATCAGAAATCATGATTAGGAAAAGAACAAGATAGGCACTATTACATATATATTACATATTATGTATATAAACATCCTAAATTTGAAGATCACTTGTGTTCTAAGCTGGGACAATCTTTTATTCATTTATTTATTTATTTGTTTATTTGTTTATTTATTGTGGCGATGTACCAGGAATCAAACTCAGGAAGATGTGCTTGACAGGTAGGCACTTGTACCACTGAACTATATCAGTGGCCTTTGGGACAATCCTTTAAAAGTTAGTTTAGCCCAGTGGAGCTCAAACTAAGGATTATTATATGATGATAATTCTTAAAATTTGTATTTTTATGTCATGTTATTATGAAAGCTTAAAAATGTAGTCTTACCAGTCATGGAGATTTTAACATGTTTCTGGAAAATTAAGTTTATCTAAAATTTAGTAGAGTAAGTGATGAGTGGACAAGATGAGTATTCTGTATTTTAAAAGTACATAGCACCAGCTTTCACCCAGACCAAGAGATTAGTTTGGGACATGCTGTACTCCTCTAAACAAATAGGAAATAACACAAATTTATAAAATATCTGTTTTAAACATTGGCCAACATATAGTTCAGGTCTATGATCTTTGGCAGAAGGAAAAATTGAACAGGATTTTGGAGAAGAATACTGGGGAGGTTGGACATATGGAAATAAAAAGTTCCACAACTCTGTGTGAGGATCTGGTTGGGCATTAGACTGAATACAACTCTGTGTACAGGGTGAAAAATCTTTCCAGAAGGAAAAAGGCACTTTTGGTAAACTATGAAATGACTGCTTCCCAAAACCCACACAGAGTTATCTCAGAACTCACACTTGGAGACATTTGAGCATCTACTAGACAAATGGGAGCGACTTCACTCAGCACATGGAGCATTCTGTAGAAATGTTCAAAGGCTCATTAATACTGTAACAGGGCTAAATAATGCTCAGAGAGCTAAGACTAGTATAGAACTGGCCTTCTAATACTTTAAAATAATTCTTTATAAGAGTGAGGTACTGTACAGTGTATGTAACTTAATGTTCTTCTAGAGTAAATGGCAATATTTTCGAGACAAAGTTTCACTATTCACTATAACCCATAATATCTAGCATCTAATTACATATTCTGTTTTATACATATTATATTTCATAATACAGTTGTATATCTAATTATATATTAATTAGACACATTATATATGTAGAGTTGGATGTTAACTATATATACTATATATAACATATATACAACTTATATTCTAACAAAAGATTAAAACAGCTAGTCGAAATGGACAAAATTTTAGAGATTTGAATGAAAACAAACATAATAAGAAAGAAATAGAAGATGCATAAAGAGCCAAATGAAACTTTTACATCTGAAACATACAATAATTAATTCAAAGATTTTACTAGGTAGACATAAATCATAGAATTAGACGCTGCGATTGGAAAGACCAGTTAACCTAAAGATACAGTAGAGCAAGAGAAATTAATGAAACAGAACCAAAAAGACTGAATAGTGGTGTATAGAAACTTCCTAAATGTTGGGTCTTAGCCCTGATAGAATCATGAATTATGTGAGAGGGCTCTAATCCTCCTGGAGCCCTAAAATCATTCCATTTGCCTCTTTTTATTTAGCTTTTGCCAGTACACTCGTTCCAGAGATTGCGGACCTGATCAGCCCACAATAACTAAGGGATGTCATTAACCTGGTAGTGCATATGGAGTTATCATAGGAAATCTGTTAGTCCTCTGGTACCTTACTATCCCCATCTTCTCTGATGAGAATCGTGTTCCACAAAGCAAGCCAAACTGTCTAGAACCCTGATATTATTTGCTAACTACTATTCCTTCACTCATTGCCTCTTTTAACTTTCTTCATCATCTCTCTCTCTCTCTCTCTCTCTCTCTCTCTCTTTCACACACACACACACACACACACACACACACACACACACACACACCATCCTGGGGACTGAAACCAGGAACTCGGGCCAAAGCTACACCCTGAGCCCTTTTAAATTTTTGAGGAAGGATCTCCCTAAGTCCTGTAAGTTGCTCAAACTGTGTTCGGACTTGCCAGAGTGCTGGGATTACAGGAGAAGGGCAGCACACCAGCAACTTCCACACTCCTGATGGCTGTGTGCCATGCTCTAGGGTGGTGAGAGGGCGGTGAGAGCGAGCCTGTTGGAGACCGAGCACCCAACGGCAACCCCAAGCCCACTTACTTACCACAAAGTGCCAGCTCTGCAATTAAACCTGACTACAAAGTTTTTAGTTTAGAAAAAAAATATTCATACATTAACATCTTTTGATATTAAAAGAAAAACAAATAATGCATGTCCTAGGTTTGCCACCCCTGTTCTGCAGGGGAGAAAAACTGATGTCAAAATAAACCTAAAGCTGGCTGTGGTGATGCACATCTGTAATGCCAGGAGTCCGGAGACTGAGGCGGGAGGATTGCCACAAGTTAAGAGGCCAACCTGTACTACACAGCGAGTTCAAGGCCAGCCTGCACTATATACCAAGACCTTGTCTCAAAATAAAAAACCCAAACCAAAAGAAAAACCTTTCCAAATGTTGTGAAATGAATAAATACATGAATTAAAGCACCGTAGACTTCAGACCACAGACAGGACCCCCACAGCACACAGAAAGGTAAATCCGATTACACTGAACTAAAATCTGCTGCTGAACAAAAGAAATAATTAATGGACTAAAGAGACAACTTACAGAATAAGAGAAAATATTTGTAAAACATACATCTGAAAAGAGATTAATATACAAAATGCAATAGGCGCTCAAAAAATTCAATATCAAAGAAAACTGATTGAAATGGATAATAGCTATCAATAGCCATTTATCCAAAGAAACCATGGAATTGGCCAACAGATATATGTAAAAATACTCAGCAACACCAATCATCAGAGAAATGCAAATCCAAGCTACAATGCAATACCACCTCAATCCAGTTAGAAGGGCTATTTTAAGAAAACATCCAAGATGGCCAGTACTGGCAAAGGATATACAGAAAGGGCATACTTGAATGATGCTGGTGGGATGTAAATTAGTACAGGCATACACTACAGAAGTTTCTCAAAATGTACAAAATAGAAGTACCGTATGATTGAGAAATCTACTATGGGGTATATATCCAAAGGAAAGGAAATCTGCACTTCATTTCTGCAATCCAATATTTGTTACTGCCGTGTTCACGGTAGCCAATAAATGGAAAAAAACAAAACATTCGTTGGGAGATGAATGAATAAAGAGAGTGGGACTTATAACCAAAGTGCTGTTCAGCCATAAACATAAGAAATCCAGTCATTTGCCACAACGCTGGGAGAACTCGAGGTCGTTATGAGAAGCACAGTCGAGCAGAGAAAAACAGGTACCTGATGATTTCATTCACACGTGCAATCTAGAAAAGTGATCTCAAAGAGCCTGAGATTCGAGTGTCGTGAGAGCTTGGAGGAGTGAAGAAAGAGAATGAAGCTCACAGTCGGTCAGTGATGATGAGAGAAATAAGTCTCGCTGTGCTGTGGCCCGGTAGGAAAAATACGGATAACGACCATATACTATGTATTTCAAGACTAGAAGAAAACATTTTAATTGTATTTACCACGGTAATCATAAACGTTTGAAGGAGTAGATATATTTATTTTGGCTCAAAAGTTATATGATGCATATGTGTATGCGTACATGTATCTTAGATGGTTGAGATGGAAGAAAATGATACCATGTGAAAACTCGGATCTTCACAGAGAGTGACAGAAGTAGTAAATATTCTATCAAGCACGGAAGATCTTTTCTCTTTTTAAATTTTATTTAAGAGTAATTATTTAAAGAAAAATAATTTCTGAATGTACAGTGAGATCTCTGACATATAGGTATAAGAAGCATGATGGCAAAATAGCACAAAGGAGGAAGCAAAATGCAAGTGCACCATTGTGTGGTCCTTGTCTCACTTGTGAAGTGGGAAAAATACTACAGAGAAGTGAGGCTAGTGAACAAGAAGAGAAGATATCAAATAAAATGTGAAGAAATAATTTTCAGTGAGTGTAAAGATGGAACAAGAACAGATGGAACAAATGGAAAAAAAGTAGCCTGTATTTTATGTAAACTCATTATAAGTAGTAGGAACAAACCTATTAAAAGATTGTCAGACTGGATTTTCAAACACATAGAAGCTGTGTACACATTGTATACAACAACCCTAAATATAGAAAGATTAATAGGTTGATAAAAGAATAGCTTGCAAACATTAAGTATAAGAATTTTAAATTGTCACTTAGACGGGAAATGCTACCAAACATAACAAGAGATTTCACACAATGAGAAAAGATTACATTTTCCAAGAAAATATAACAGGCTTCAGTATCCATGTATCTGACACTAAAACCTCAAAACATTGAAGAAAACTATAGAATTGAAAGGAAAATAGAAAAACAACTTGAAAAGATTTCAGTATTCCTTCTTGTTAATATATAGAACCAATAAAAGTCTGTTAAGTATATGCCAAGGGTGATAAACATTAATAATGCAGTGTAAGTGGTATTTATTTAATTTGCTACCCAACAGAAGCAGAATATATATTTTTCCCTCTTTAGTAATATTTACTAAAACTGATGATGTTCTGGACTATCAAATACCTTAGCAAATTTACAATTTTCAAATTTTACAAAACAGTGTTGTGAACATTAACAAAAGTAAAGTAAGAATAGAGAGCATAAATAGTATTTATACAGTACATGGCACTATTCTAAATAATACAAAAGTTAATAAAGGAACTCACAAAGGAAATTAGGCAATAGGGATGTTTTAAATTTATTCATTAACTTTTAAAATAGCAAATTGTATATATTTACCACATATGCTATACAACATGAATGTATAAGAGACCCTGTACAATAGCTACATTGAGCTAATTAACATATATTACATACTGTACTTTTTTGTGGTGAGAATCTTTCTTTCTCTCTTTCTCTCTTTCTTTTCCTTCCTCTCTCTCTCTCTCTCTCTCTCTCTCTCTCTCTCTCTCTCTCTTCTTTCTTTTGGTACTGGGAATCAAACTCAGGACCTTGTGCTTGCCAGGCAGGCACTGTGTCATTGAGCTATATCCCCAGCCCAAGAATCTTTAAAATATATGCTCACTAATTTCTAAGAATGCAATATATTATCATTAATTATAAATTATATTGTTATTGTTATTATTACCATGTACAAATAGAGCCCTTGAAAATACTTCTCTTATCTAACTGCAATATTTTATTGGTATTCTTAAATCAACAAAATCCTAAACTCCCTTCCTCTTATCCACTCTGGTCACTGCTATTTAACTCTCTGCTTCTTAGTTCAACCATTTTAGATACCTTTTATTTTAAGACAACAGTATTCTGTTGGGTATATATAGAAAATTTTCTTTATCCATGCATTGGCTGATGAGCACTCATTTGAAATCCATATTTTGGCTATTGCACATAATACTGAAATGACCCAAGAGTGCAGATTTTGCTTTCTCTGGCTATTTTAGAAGTAAAATTCCCGGATTATGTAGTAGTTCTGCCTTTTATAGTTTAAGCTCTCTATGCACCACTTTCCATAGTAGCTGTACTATCCTACATCTCCATTAATAAGCAACAGTTCCCTTTTCTCTACTCCCTCATCAACACTAATTATCCTTTGAGAAATGCAGTTCTAATAGAACTGAGGTGTACCTTATGGTCTTAATCGTCATTTCTTTGATGATCAATGTCTTCGTTACATTTCTGTCATTGCTGAGACAAAATATCTGATGCCCAGAATCAAGAAAGGAAAGGCTTAGTTAGCTCACAGCTTACAGATCAGTCCATACCTGGCTGGCTCCAAGGCCCAGTGGCCCGTGGCAGAGGGCAGCAATTCATACAGAGAACAGGCCTCTTTCCCTCCCTTATATTGTATGCAGGCTACCCAATGCAGGGCAGGTGTACCACTCACACTCATAATTCCAGCATTGGGCCATGAATCAATCACAAACTCTAGAACCTGCGCCCATGACTGCACAAGGCTTTGTGGGGAAATCAGGACAAAAATCATGAGATTCTACCCCAGGCCCTATAAAGAATTATGCACATCTGTGTATGCAAAAGGCCTTTAGTCTGTCTCTAAGTGTTGCCAAAATCTTAACACTTTCAGCATTGCTGAAAAGTCCAGGTCCCAAGTCTCCTCCAAGAGCTAAGGCAAACTATTAGCTGTCAATCCCTGTACAAATGAAAACTTAAAACACTTCCAATATTCAATGGCACAAGATAAACATTACCATTGCAAAAGGTACAAATGGGGATACAAATCATCAGGAGCAAAGCAAGACCAAAATCTGGTAGGGCAAATGTTAAGTTCTGTAGTTCTGTGTGGAACATCCAAAGTAATCTGTGGTAAGTTGTGAGCTCTGAAGTGCTTGTGTCGCTCCACCCCTGTGGCATCTCTTGTGTCTGTAGCTCCCATGGTTCTCTCATAGGCCTGCTTTGCTCTCTCCTTGCAGCTTTCTTTAGATGATCTACATTCTTGGCTTTTCCAACCTTCTGGCATCTCCACTGTACCTCTGGCTTCTCGTTCACAGCTTCACACGCTGCCCTCTCAGGAGCACACTGCTTGGCCTCTCAGTCCTTCTTATGAAATCTGGGTGGAAGCTTTTTTAACCTTAGAACTCATGCATCCTGTATGCAGCTAAAACAGGTGCCATTTGGACGAGGCCAAGTCCACTGCCAGCTGGAGCAGTAGCCAGGCTTTCTTCTCCTTTGGATGAAGGTGTCAAGTGCCTGGATCACTGAGGACGCTGAACCTGATTCTGAGGAACAAACTCTCTATTCTGCTGTCATTTTGTAACCTGGTACAGCCACTGCTGCCCTTGTGGAATATAGTGTGGCTGCTGCCATTATGGCACATGGTATTCTGCGGCTTTCTCCTCAAGGCAAAGTGCTTCACTTTTGCAGGTTTCAGTCTGCAAAGGGTGGAGACTTGCTGCTTCTTGTGATGCCCTCAGCCCATCTTTTATTGTCTCCTGTTTCTTCTCAGCAATCAAGATCTCCTCAGCTCCATCTTTGCAGTCCACATCTTTCCTGGAACTTTTTTCCTGATCAAACTCACAACATTTTAAATCACCCTGCTGGGGTCTTTGCTCTTGATTCACACATAAATCTGGCTAAAAGTCCCCAACAATAACCATGCCACTGCCCAAATATTAGACTTCCTTGAAATTTCTTCTACCAGAACATTTAGTACTCCACCTTTAATCTCAGTCTTGGAAAATTTCTGGACATGAGAAAAGACAGACAAATGTTTTGCCAAGCCATGACATACATCATCTGGAGTCCAACAGCCAATGCATTCCTTCCCACAGAAACCTCCCAAACCCTACTGTTAAAAGCAGAATTTCTATTAGGCTCTGAGCTCTAACCAGAATATACTATACAGAACAGCCCAGCACTACTCTTCAGGAGGCATCTCTGAATCTTTTCAAACTCTTTCCACGAGCCATTCCCAATGGCCCTTCAACCACATAATCACGTATAGTCACAACAACAGCCCTACTTCTCTGCTACCAAATTCTGTATGAGTTACTTCTCTCTCATTGCTGAGACAAAATGCCCAACACTGAATGTTAGAGGAGGAAAAGTTTCTTTAGCTCATAATTTATGGAAGTTTCAATCCATAATCAGCTGGCTCCAAGGCAGGCTGACATGGCAGAAGGGCAACAGTTCATGGTGGCAGAATACAGCAAAAGCAACCAAAGTAAAAAGGGAGGAATGTAAGTGGAAACTTTTTCTGTCCCTTATATGCAGACTACCAGCTACAGGGCAAGTGTAGCACTAACACCCATAATCCCAGTACTGGACCATGAATCAATCACAAATTCTAGAACACCCCCCCCATGACTACGTGAGGCTTTGGGGGAACAACCAGACACAAAGCATAACCATCATGTATCTGCTTATACATCTTTTGGAGATTTCTCTTCATATACTTAATGCATTTTAAAATCAGATTATTTTCTTCTTACTGAGTTGTTTGAATTTCTCATATATTAATTTCTCATCAGATATATATATGATTTGCACATATTTTCTCCTATTATATAGTTTATCTCTTTATTTATTGTTTCCTTTGATGAGTAGAATCATTTTAGTTTGATACAATATTTTTTGTCAATTTTTTACTTTTATTTGTTTTGGGGATCAGATACAAAGAACTCATTGCCTAGACCACTATTGTAGAGATTTCCCCATCTTTGTCTAATAATTTTATAGTTTAGGGTTTTGCATTTAAATTTTAATTTATTTTATGTTGTATAAGGTGTGAAAGAAATTATTTTGAGTTGAATAAAAGTGAAAACACAGCTTTATCAAGACTTGTGGAATGCTTCCAAATGAATATTAGAGGAAATTTTATTGCATCAAATGCTCATATTAGTGAAGAAATCATGAATGTCGCAACTCAAGAACACAAGCTTTCATTGTAAGAAAGTAGGAAAAGAAGAATAAATTAAATCAAAGTCAAGTTAAAGGAATGACATAACAAAGAAAAAGAAAATAGTGAAATTCAGAACAGAAAAATAATAGAGAAAATTAATGAAAGCAATACCAGTTTGACTGGGAGACTAAGTCAATAAAATTAACAAATTTTTCATCTGACTGACCAAGCAATCAGGAAAGAAGATGCTGTGTTAGTCCAATTTGGTAACCATAACAAAATATCTGGAGACTGGATAACTTGATAAGACAGAGAAGTTAATTTAGGCCATAGTATTGGCAGCTAACAGTGCAAACAGCATAGCATTGGCTCTGGCATGGGTCCTATTTCATTGGACCACGCATGGAGGTGACATGAGCATGTGTGAGAACAAAAAGTTGAATCTTGAAACATGAAGCTAGAAAGATTAAGAGACTTGGCTTGCTCTTATAAGAACTCACTGTCTTACTATCTCCCTAGTATCTTCTAAAAGTAGCTCACTTGATGACCTAACTCCATCTCTTGAAGGTCACAACATATGGACACTTAGAGGACAAATTATCTTCAAACATCCACAAATTGTGAATATAAGAAATTAATAAAGAAATATTCATACAACTCTACAGACACTAATGGGGTAATGCAGGACAAATCTGAACAACAAAATAATAGACAACATGAACGAGTGAGTTCTCGAAAGAAACAAACTGCCAAAGCTCATTTAAAAGGAAATTGAGGGGGCTGGGGATATAGCTCAGTGGAATAAGCGCTTGCCTAGCAAGCGCAGGGTCCTGAGTTCGATCCCCAGTACCGCAAAAAAAAAAAAAAAAGGAAATTGAAATCTGCCTAGAACTGTATCTATTATGGATATTGGATATGAAGTTCAAAGTCTTTCAGAAAAAAAAAGAAGCCAAAACAAAACGTTTTCACTAGAAAGTTCTATCAGATATTGAAGGAATAAATAATATTAAACCTATATAATCTTGCAGAATGTGATAACAATCACCAAAGTGCAAAGATTGCTGAGATAGTGGAATGGTTGCTAGGGTAGTTGACTTTTTCCCTGGTTGAAGAGAAAGGTTTTAGAATCATGGAACTATTTCATATCATTGCTGTTTTGTGTACTAAGAAAATAGAAGTCTCTATATTAAAGTATGTTGCTCCAGCAGCATGGGAGCAGCACGGGTGCTGAGCCCTGGAGAGGTTCAGGAATCTCCAAGAACTGTGCCCTCCATCCGCACCAGTGCTGAGCCCCAGGCAGCCTCAGGAAACCCTGTAACACCTTGCACCCTGACCAGCACATTAGTGGTACTGAGCCCCTGGACAGTTTTGGGAAGCTGCATGAGCCATGCCCCACAACCCCACCATTGTGGAAACCATGCTGAGCCCTAGGCCACCTTTGGGAAACTTGGTGAGCTGTGCCCCATACTCCACCAGCAAAGGAGCCATGCTCAGCCCCAGACAGCTTTGGGAAACTCAGTAAGCCATTGCCTGACCTGCAACATCATGGGAATGACATTGAGCCCTGAACAGCTTTGGGGTCCTTGGTGAGCTACACTTTACACCTCCACTATCCCAGGAGTGATACTCAGCCCTGGTGAACTTCAGAAGCTTTAAAAATGTCAAAATAAAGGAGAAAAATGCAATCTCAGACCTCCAGCCCACCTAGGACAAGTCCAGGAGACATTGACCTAGCAGAACTTAGAAGTCACACACCTGAAATTTCTGAAATAATAGCACCTGAGGTAAAGAAACAATTCTATCAGGCCAGAGAAGAAATCAGATCTGGATTAATATCTCAGGTAAAAACAAAAATGACAACAATAAGGAAAGAATTGCCCAGCACATCTAAAGAAGACATAAATCAAAAGATTGAGGAGCATAGAAAAATGATGGAAGCACTGAATAAACAATAGAGGAAAGAATTAGAATACATTAAACAGATTTAAACAGAAACCCAAGAAATTAAATATTCCGTTGAAAGCTGGCAAAACCACTTGAATGAAACTGAAGATAGACTTTCAGACCTTGCAGCAAATGATCATGAAAGGAATGAGCTCTTAAAAATAACAGAAAACCAAGAAATAACAATTCAACAGCTTTATGAAGAGGCAAAGAAAAGGTATATAAGACTGATAGAGGTCAACAAAACAGCAGGAGTCAACATGGATGACATAAGAAGACTATTTGCTGAAGTAGTAGCAGAGACTTTCCCAAGCATGGGAGAAGAATCTGGCATACAGCTAAGTGAGGCATATACAACTCCAATTCACGATAACCAAGATAAATCTATGTCCAGACACATAATAATCAAGATCCCAGAAATTCAGCAAAAGAACAGAATATTAAAAGCTGTTAGAGAAAAGAAACATCGCTTATGAAGGAAAGGCCCTCAGAATCACTGGGATATTTCTCCACACAAACTATGAAGTCAAGAAGAGATTGGAATGAAGTATTTTAGGTCCTGAAAGAAGACAGCTTCCAACTGAGATTGATGTACCGTGCAAAACTATCTTTCAAAATTAATAGAGAAATAAGATACTTCCATAACAAAGAATAACTGAAGAAATTCATGACCACCAAACCAACCTTACAAAGAGTACTGCAAGATATTCCACAAAAAGGTAAACATTATCAGAACTTCCAGAACAACATTAGAAAAGAATCACCAAGCAAAGCAAGCAACTGAACAGAGTGGAGAAGTGGTAAACCAATAGCAGGAAAACAACATGATAAAGATAAGTCAAACATATCAGTTATAACCATCAATGTAAATAACCTCAATTAACCAATCAAAAGAAGTAGACTGGCAGAGTGAATCAAGAAACAAAATCCAACCATATGCTGTATACAAGAAACACATTCAACTCAAAGGGAAATTCATAGACTGAAAGTTAAAGGATGGAAAACAATATTCTATGCAACAGGAATCTAGAAAAAAGCAGGCATAACTATTGTTTGCAGACAATGTGAACTTCAAACCAAGAATGATCAAAAGAAGTTAAATAAGATCATTACATACTAGTTAGGGGAAAACTGCAAGAGGAAGTGGTAACAATCACAAATATATATGTACCAAGTATGGGAGCACTCAGCTATGTAAGACAAATACTAACAGACATGAAAAATCAAATAAGCAATGACACACTTGTAGTGGGGGACTTGAACACCACATTGTTTCCAAGAGATAGGTCAACTAGGCAAAATAAATCAGCTAAGAAATAACAGAACTAAACCAAACTTGTGAACAAATGGCCTTAGTGGAGCTTTACAGAGTGTTCCACCCAATGACATCAGAATACACATTCATCTCAGCTACACATGGGTAGTTCTCCAAAATAGATCATATAGTAGCACATATAACATGCTTAAGTAAATGCAAAAGAATTGAAAGTATCCATGCATATTATCTGATCATAGCACAGTGAAATTGGAAATTGCTGACAAATCACAAAAACTCCATAAACAACCGGAAATTAAATAACACCCTCTTCAACAACCAATGGGTCACAGTTGAAATTAAAGAAAAAATTAAATAATACTTAAAATCAACCAAAAATGCAGATAAAACTTACCAGAACTTGTGGGATGCAATGAAAGCAGCCCTAGGAGGGACATTTATAGTGGTGAATTCCCACATCAGGAAAACAGAACATGCACAAATAAACAGCACTACTCTACACCTCAAGCTTCTAGAAAAGGAAGAAAAAGGCAACCCAACACCCAAAGAAGGCAGGAAATTATAAAGATCAGAGCAAAATCAATGAAATGCAGACTAAGAAAACAATATAAAGAATTAATTAACAGTTCATTAATTTGTTAATGAAGAGTTGGTTCTTTGAAAGAATAAATACAATTGATAAGCCCCTAGGCAACCTTATTGAAAAAAGGAAAGAAAAACCTGAAATTCATGCAATAAGGAATGAAAAGGGTGAAATCACTACAGATCCTATAGAAATTTAGAAAATCATCAATACCTACTTCAAAAATCTTTACTCTCACAGCATGGAAAACACAGAAGAAATGGACAGATTCCTACATACATATGTATTGCCAAAGCTGAATCAAGAAGATATAAAAGTTCTGAATAACCCAATATCAGCCAGTGAAATTGAAAATGTAATAAAAAACTTACCAAGAAAGCAAAACCCAGGTCCCGATGGATTATACATGAATTTTGTAGCTGAATTCTACATGAAATTTAGAGATTTCACACAAATTTTTCTCAAAATCTTTCATGAAATTGAAAGGTAAAATGTTCTCCCTAATTCATTTTTGGAGGCAAGTATTACCCCGATATCAAAACCAGAGCAAGACCCAACCAAAATGAGAAATAGAGGCCAATCTCCCTAATGAACATAGATGCAAAAATTTTCAATGAAATACTAGCAAATGAAATGCACCAAGTCATCAAGAAGATTATACACCGTGACCAAGTGGGTTTCATCCCAGGAATACAGTGATGGTTCGATATATGCAAATCAATAAATGTAATACACCACACCAACACAGCCAAAGACAAAAACCACATAATCAGATCAATAGTTTCAGAAAAACCTTTTGACAAATTCCAACACTCATTCATGATAAAAAAAAAAACACTAGAAAATCAGAATAGATGGTCTTTGCCTCAATCTGATAAAATCCATTTATGATAGACCAATAGCAACATCATAAGAAATAGAGAAAAGCTGAAAGCTTTCACTTTAAAATCAGGAACAAGACAAGGATGTCCACTGTCACCATTCCTATTCAATATAGCTCTGGAAACATTAGCCACAACAATTAGACAACAGAGAGAATTAAAGGATAAGGATTGGAAGTGAAATTATCATTATTCACAGATAAATACATTGGAGACCATAAAAACTCCACCAAAATACTCCTAAAATTAATAAACAAATTCAGTAGTGTACCTGGATACAAAGTCAGTGCTCAAAAATCAACAGCATTCTTATACACAAACAACAAACACACTGAGAGAAATTACGGAAACCACACCTTTCACAATAGTGTGCAGTAAATTGAAATACTTAGTAATCAATCTAACAAAGGGAATAAAAGATCCATACAGTGAAAATTACAGTACTGTGAAAAAGAGATCAAAAAGCATTTCAGAAAATGGAAAGGTATTCTTTGCTCATGGATAGGAAGAACCAACATTGTGAAAATGGCCATCCTCCCAAAACTATTATACAGATTCAATGTAATCCTGATTAAAATACCACTAGTATACCTCATAGATCTAGGCAAAACCTTCCTAAAATCCATTCAGAACCAGAAGAGACCTAAAATAGCAAAAGCAATCCTGGGCAACAAAGACAAGGCAGGACACATCACAATCCCTGACTTCAAGTTGTACTACAAAACTACTATGATAAAATCAGCAGAAAAACAGACTCAAGGACTAGTGGAACAGATTAGAAGATGCGGGCACAGCTACAACACACATGGCCCCCTTATCTTTGATGAAGGGGCCAAACATATTCACTGGAAGAAAGGTAGCCTCTTTAATAAATGGTGCTGGAAAAACTGGCTCTCCACATGCCAAAGACTAAAATTAGACACATGTCTATCACCATGTACTAAACTAAAGTCAAGATGGATCAAAGGTCTAAGTGTTAAAACAGAAACGCTAAAATCTCTTGGGGGAGAAAATAGGCAGAAAAATTAAAGACATGGGGTAGGCAGAGAGTTCACAAACAAAAACCAAACTGCGTGGGAAATACTTCAAAGAATCAACAAGTAGGATCTCATTTTATTGAAAAGTTGTTCCACATCAAAGAAATCACCAACAAAGTAAAAATAAAACCCACACATTGGTTAAAAATTTTAGCAGGCTGTCCTTCAAAAGACTTCTTCCTAGGACGTAAAAAGAATGAAAACACTCGGACCCCCAAGCTTCAAAGACCCAATCCAAAAATGTGCATCTGAGATAAATAATCCTTCTTAGATGAAGAGATACAAATGGCAAATAAGTATATTAAAAAATGTTCAACATCATTGTTCATTTGAGAAATGCAAATTAAAACATCACTGAGATTCCATCACACTGCAGAAAGAATGGCTATAATCAAGAAAGCAAGCAATAAAAAATCCTGGATGGGCTGCGGGGAAGAACAGAGCTTTTTCCACTGTTGTGGTTGGGCGTGTAGACTGGTACAACCACTATGGAAATCAATGTGCAGATCACTCAGGAAACTAGAGGGTTTTTTTGGTAAAGACTGACATTGTTTCTTAAATGTATATGAAAATTCAGAGGGCTTATAACATTTTAAAAATCTTATAAAGTAAAAACTTTGCAGAGCTTTTACTCTCTAAACACCCACTGTAGTATAAAGCTATGATAATAGTTACAATGTAGTATCGACCTGAGAATAAACACAAGCAAACATGCACTTATATGATAAAACAGTGTTTTTCCTAGGCATTTATCCACATGAAATGAGAAGATATGACCACTGAAACTTTTGTTTGTAAATTTATATAACATTTTTATTTGTAGTAGTGTAACGGCTGATGCATTGTGACAACTCGAGAAGTGTAGAAATTTAACTAAGTCACTCAGCAGTGAGTGGGGCCAGGGTCCTCACTTTGTAAACATGCTCAGCCTGTGCAAGAGGAGGGCACAGAGATGGTGTGAGTGCTGCATCAGGGTGGGCAGCCTGCTTACAGTATAAGGGAGGAAAAGGGCTTATCCCCCGACCCCTTTTTGCTCTTGCTGCTTTTCTGTCTTCTGCCACCCTGAAGTGTTGCCCTTTGCCATGCCACCCTTCCTTGGAGCCTCATGATTATGGACTGAAACTCTTACAAACTGTGAGCTAAATAAACCTTCCCTCCCTTAACTTTGGATGTTAGAGATTTTGTTCCAGCATTGGAGAAAGTGAACCAAGACAAGTAGCTAGAAATTGTGCAAGAACAGGTGTCCATTTCTGGGTGAATGGGCAATGGTGCTAAATCCATTTAATGAAATAATAATAACAAAAAGAGATGATTCTTAGATGCAGTATGTATGAATGAATATCAGAAAACATTACAATGAGCCAGCCAAAAAGAGCACATAGAATATACTACATATTTTTATTTATGTGAAATTCTGTGGTGCACAAACCAATCTATGGTGACAGAAAGTACCTGAGGTTAAGATACTGGGTGGCAATGACTACAATAAACTTCTAGGTTTGATAAAGTATTTCATTGATTGCATGGATATTGTGTTCATCAAAACTCCTAGTCATACACACGTACATCCCTTTTATTGCCTGTAAATTATTCTTCAATGAAGATTTAAGATAATTCATGAACTATCCATTGTTTTTAAAATTGGGAAAATGGTATGTTAGTTTCCTTTGGGTTTTTGGTGCTGTAATAATATTGGAGACATTTCCAAAATGTGAGCTAATTTTTTTCCCTTTAATTAGCACAGTGGAAGCAGTGACATCATTTCAGCTGTGGTGTTTATTTTGGGAAAGTCAACTTTACCAAGTGACATTAACAAGTAGTTTTAAGCCTAGTCATCTGCATGGACTCTTAAAAGCAAGAGTGTTCTGAATATGTTTATTTTTAATTCAGACAAATAGCTCACATGAATATAGGTCTTAATTTTATGAATAAGAGAAAGAGGATTTACAATATGTTGTGTTTATTTTTAGAAGGTATCAAATTCTGGACGTTTCTCCCAGACAGTAGGAGAAAGTCCACATAGACTGATAGTGTCAGACCTGTGCCAGGGTCAAGAGAGATGCTTTTCTCTTTTCCTACCTCAAGACCTGTCCCACTATACTGCAAACATCAGTATGTGAAAGGTAATAATTGTCAGTGGTTATGCGAGGTGGTCATATACAAGAAGTGTCTTTTTCACATACCAGATTTGCCTCAATAGTTTTAATGAAAAGCCTCCAGGCTGGCAGACTGACTTTCTCTGACGCTGCTCAGAAGAACACTGGTCGATAGACTGCAGGAAGACTGAATGGAGGGAAAGAAGCGTGGCAGCAGAAGGGAGAATGGGTTTGACTTTTCTGATGTTTTCTGGAGTCAGAGGATCCAGATACCTTTTCTGTTTACACAGAATTTATTGAGATTTATTGCGTCATTTTTTTTGTTTCTGAATATGCCAAACCAGATCAACCTCTTTTTTGACAAATTGCCCCAGTGTTTTGTAATAAAATGCTAATAAACTGACTCCCACATTTATGGTATTGGCTTGCTAGACTGTGATGCATGCCTCTTCCCATTTACTGTATTTCCTGTCTTATTGTGGGAGCTTCCCTGCATCTTACAATAGTCTCTTGTTTTATTACTTTTTAATTAGAAAGCAACTTGGCCATAACTGCCCTTATGATATAATGTGTATTCCCTCCTAATTTGGAGTGCTATCAATATCAACTCTGTCATTCACTTTTAAAATTTGAATATTTTAACTTTGAACTTTTTAAACTTCCACCCTGACATCTATTGAAATAAAACAAAATATTTAGGAGGATTTGATGTTTAAAGTATTATGGCATTTCTGCTTGCAGTTCCCTGAATGCGGTTTCTATGGCATGTACGATAAGATCCTGCTTTTTCGTCACGACCCTACCTCTGAGAACATCCTTCAGCTGGTGAAGACAGCCAGTGACATCCAGGAAGGCGACCTTATTGAAGTGGTCTTGTCAGGTAGGGTCCTCCTGTGCCTATCTATATAGACCAGTCACTTGTGTTTGGAGAATTACTGGGCATATGTGTTTAAGGCAACCGTAGAAAATGGATGTCAAAGGGTTTTTATGGCTCTGTCTGTATGAGTTTCCACATTGTTTTGGAAGAGAAGCAAAAGTTCTCACTTCACACCTAATACAGTCTAGTCTATCCCAGCTTCACGTTCCCTCCCAGCCCCCAACAACACACACGCACGCACATACACATGCACACACACACACACACAGTTACACAGACACGCACACGCACATGCACACACACACACACACAGATACACAGAGACACACACACACACAGATACACAGAGACACACACACACACACACACAGATACACAGACACATACACGCACACACGCACACAGACACAGACACACACATACACACACACACAGATACACACACACACAGTTACACAGATGCACACACGCACACACGCACGCACACACAGACACACACACACAGATACACAGACACACACACACAGATACACACACACACATACACAGACACACACACACACACACACACACACACACACACACACACAGATTCATTCATCATTTTGAATCACTTGAGGCAGCAGAAGCAAACAAATCCCACCTTGGCGATGCTGAAGTCAGGGTCCCAAATGGACCAGGTGTCTCCAAGCCAAGAAATCTTCCCAGAACTCAGAAACCACTGACACGTCAAGACCAGAATCCTAGCAGTTATAGTATAAGCCAAGACACAAAACGAAGCCGAATCTCAGGAGTTAGATGAAGTCAGGTCACGCTGAGTGACACTAGTTAACCGAGGCCCTGAGAAATGGCTGCTTTTCTCTGCCCACATCTACAGTCCTGTTTCGGATTTAGAAGTTAGTAATAAGGCTGCAGAATGCCGGTCAATGCAAAAAATATGGGTGTATTAATTTAAAAATAATATCAAAGTAAAGCTGCAGGAGATACTTAAAATGAAGGTCAGTGCAGCAATCATGACTGTATTCAAGTTTTAGTTGATGTTTTTTAAAAACTATAGGGTCAATATTAATAAACTTAGTTTATATTGCTCCCTTCTTCCCTCAGACTTTGATATTTCCTATCTCCTTAAAGGATTTAATCAGCTTACAGATTCTAGAAGCTGAGCATGAAGACACATGCCTGAAATCCCAGAACTCTGGGAGGCTGAGGCAAGAGGACTGCAGGTTTGAGCCCAACCTGGGTAACTTAGGGAGATGATTTCAAAATAAAAACTAGAAAGGGCTGGGGATATAGAAAGTGTGAAGGCCCTTGGTTCAATCCTCAGCACCAAAAATGATGCTTGGCTTCCTCAAGTTCTTCAGCTTTCCAGAGCCATCACTTGGACATACCAACCATCCTTCAGTGGGTCCATTTTACTTACTTGCTCTGATTCAGCCCAGGTCACTTTTTATCCCTGTTGATGCTGTTCTCATTGTGTGAGCTCCTGGGATTACCATGTTTTCACTGTGTAGCTCAATCCCATAGAGTACATTTTTTTCCTTGACACAAGCAGTCATATTCTGATTGTCTGTAAGGCCGCCATTTGCTAAATAAGCACAGCAATGAAACAAAACCTTCAGTCGGTCGTTTTTATTTAGACTTGATGAAGAAGTTGCTCGCTTTGCTCGGTTCTCCCTTCTCTTCCTTCGGTGCTTTTCGCACTTGTGTACCGTACCTGGCCTTTTAAAGCGAGTGATTAGACGTGCTGCTTTCTAGGTTTCCTGTTTCTGAACACTGGCGGCTGCCTGAAATAAATTTTTCTGGGAAATGATGCGCTGGATATGCTCCCGCGATACTTCATATTAAATTCATTGCCAGGCTGCTTTGCAAACAGTGTCATGTCTTATAAGAGTCCCTTTTCCCCATGGCAATGTGCAGAGATCTGAGGGTCTACAAAAGTGATATTTCTATATTTAATTTGTTTTTCTTTCCATTTTATTTTTGTTATCAAATGCTTTAAAGTAGTAGCCGACAGCTGGAATGCAGGCTGGGTGTGTGTGCACGTGTAAGGGAGGGCTGCTGTGTGCACGTTGTCCCAGCATCAGTGAACCGGGCCTGCGCTCGCCACACTCTGATGCCCTCCCGCAGCCCTCCATCCCTTGCTGCATAAAGAAGAGCACACTCCTGTCTTTGTAAACGAAGGACCCCATGGTATTTACACTCCATTTCTTTTTCTATCCTGTTTGACATTCTACCTTTTCTATCTTTCTGGCTGCAATTGCTGGCCCTAAGAGCGTCCTTTTCTCTTCCCGGTCCTCGGAAGGGCTGTTATTCTCACCAGCCCTCCTGCTGGCACTTACAAGGCACCTGTGGCAACCGTCTGATTCTAACTTTCTACCATATATTCTTACTCCCCTGGCGTCGTTGAACCCTTAAATCATTCAACTATGTGCGTGTGTGTGTGTGTGTGTGTGTGTGTGTGTGTGTGATGCCCCTCCAATGTCACTGAATCTTATTCAATTATGTGTTTGTGCTTATATACAAATTATTCAGTCACATATACTCAATAACGTATATGCGTGTTTTGCTGAGCCCTCCTGTGCTTACCTCAACCATCCTTGGCAGACACACCCTCCCAGCTGTTTTCCCGCTGTGATGCTCATTTTACAATTTACTCAGTAAGTGTTGAAAATAGTTTCTAAAACTTCCTTGCTCCCTCCAACTAAACGGCATTCCTTTCTCATGCCTCGTACGTTTCTCATGCTCTTTTCAGACCTCCAGGTTATTCTGATCTAATGTCTGCTATTTCTTCCTTCCTTCCTGGCTTCTCATCTTATCGGCAGCCTGGCTCTGTGCAAAGGACACTCCCGTCCTTTCAATGCAGAAGGCTTTGCCTCTTAGTTTCCCCTACTCCTGGGTGAGGAGGAGCAGAATGGCCCTTCTTTCCTGCCCCGCTCCTATTTTGGGTTATTTCTCTCCCATCCTCTCCCCAATTCAAAGGTGTCACCTTTTTATGTTGTTTGCACAACAGAAATTAATTTTCTCAATGATTCATTTACATTTAACCATGGCAATAATGAATGTCTGACTCCTAACTTTGCCTTCCCTTTTGTGCACCCTAGTGGTTCTTTTTTTTTTTAATTAGTGAGTGTTCATCATGAGGAGTGCATACATGTGTATATGACACATCTTAATTCATTTTACTTCCCCACCTTAGTGTTTTTCACGGCTTATATCATTCCAAGTTTAGTATATGTGCTGCCACTCTTATGGCTTGTATCCAGATGTCCCCCTTCCCCCAGACTCATGTGGTCATAGGTGGGGCACTTTCAGAGGTTCCTGGGTCTAGACTGTGTGATGCTGGGTTAAGGGTGTAGCTACTAAATTGGTCCACTGATTGGTTTGGCATAGTTCATGGTGTGAGTGTTACCCACCATAGGACAAGTGATAAAGAGACAGATGGAAGCTGCTATTGCCACTTATTGAACACTTGTCACTTGCTTGTTGCCTTCTGCCTGCCCTGCTTTGCCATGAACTGTTTCTCCTCTGTGATGCCCCTCTGCCAGGCCACACTGCCTTGGAGCCAGCCAACTATAGACTGAAACCTCTATGAACTATAAGCCAAATAAACCTTTCCTCCTTTAACTGTGGGTGTCAGGTATTTCATCTGAACAAGGAGAAAAGTAACTAAGATAACACTCTTAACATGTGTGTCTCTGATTCTTCAGACTCTCTGTTTCTTTTTGTTGAATGACTCTAGAGCCATACCTGAGCTCACGAGTAACACTCCAGTCACGTGGTCTTCCCTTGGTGGCCCTCCTCATTTCTAACTGCATCTTGTTCACCATGTTTTAGTGAATGTGTACTCTCTTTTCCTAGCCATGCATGTCATGAAAGTGGATAATCTGGATTTCTTTACTGTTTATTTTTGCCATTCCTGTTCCTGAGACACACAGGATTGCTCCACACATAAATCCCCTCCCTGGTTGGCTCCAAACAGACCCTACTTTTACCTGGCATCAGCGTTGTGCAGTAATCTTCTCCTGCCCTTCCTTTTGTTACTGCAGATAAAAGATTCTCAATAAGCATGTGGGAGTTCATTGTTTGACTCCTGGCTGTGAGATTAGAAATGACTACATGTATAAAATTTTATAAAGTACTGAATTGCTGTAAAAATATTAATTCTAGATATATTCCCAAAAATAAAAATTTTTTACTTTTACTTGGTCCAGTGTAGGAATTAGTACCTGTGAAGTAAGCAGGATCGCACTGCATTATAATTGGAAGCAGTACAGATGATAATCACTGACACCTTAGGCCATGGATGCCAGGGAGTGGGGTAGACCACATGGCCCATTCTGGACCCAGTTGCTGGGGAGGATAGAGTGCTATGATCGGCCCCAGACACGTGCCATTCCTGGAAGTGTGATTCAGGATCCACTTCCCCCAAACTGCAGCGAATAAGGAAACAAGGAATGAAAAACACTGCACAACCCTACTACTCCCTTTTGACCCATTACAGTTTTATAACATAAATAAGCTGTGAAAAATTTCCCTTTGAAGACTGCAGTTTTACTGTTAAATTTTACCTACATTTTCCTTTCCTCTGTCAGTAATTAAATTTGCTAATATAATTTGATGTAACTATAACCTCATTCTTTGTATATTTAAGGTTTCACCTATAAGAACATCTTCTGATATAGGGCTACAGTAAAAATAACAGAAAACCTGGCAGAAAAGATAGTTTGTAGGAAGGTTAAATATTTTCCCTCTTCAGGTAATATCAGAATTTTTTTGTTTATGTCATTTTCTGCAGAGATCTTTCATCATTTGTTCAGTGCTTTGGGAGTTACAGACTAATCAGACTGCTCCTTGTTAATTTCCTAATTTCTCCCCTTTGGTTAAAAAAAAAATCATCACTTGTGTGAGTTAGTACATTGAGATCCATTAAGCCAAGAAAACACTGTTCCTGAGTGGATACACTGTGCTATAGAGAAAAAATTACTAGCAGCATGAAAGTTCTCCACCACACACATCCCCACCACTGGCAAAATGATCACAATTGTTACAATTGTTATGAGGCGGGAGAACATTGCAAATGGAAATTTCTCTTACCAAAGCCAAAGACAAGTTCAAGTATACAGAACTGACCAGTAAAATAAAATCAAGACACTTATCTGGAATGTTCTTCGTGATGGCTTTCTTGATCAAAGCCTGATAATTCAGCCAAACAAAGCAAATGTGTAACAGGACTATGTTCACGTTTCAGCTCTTTTTGTTTGCTTTTTTGTTTGCCTTTTTAGAAAAAAATTATTAGTACGTGTTTGCAGTACGTGATGTTACATTCACCTTGAGGACTGACATGTACATTACACATCTTAGGTTTTCTTTTTTTTCCTTACTTCCCTGTTCTCTCTGCCCCTGCTTATCTAGGTCTCCTCCCCACTTGCAAAAGCTCTATCTCCTTGTGATAGGTGTTCACAGTGGAGTACTACTCTGCCACGAGAAAAGATAAACTTGAACCATTTGTAGGCAAATGGACGCACCTTGAGGCCATAATATTGCGTGAGATAAATCAGATACACAGGCTTAAATATAGCAGGGTTTCTTCCACACGCAAAACCCAAAAGTATAAATAGTTTTTGTTTTTTGGCTTGATCTCTACGAATTATTTGCCTGTGCATGTGTGTGCATGTGTGTGTGTGTGTCTTGTAGGTGGTGAAATGGGAAAGAGTCAAGGACCACAGAGATCCTCAAATAAAATAATTTTAAAGTCTGAGTGTTAAATGTTGCATATTTTGTGCCTGATCAAAACTCATAATTTCCTTGAATCTTTCACACCATATTTTTACAGTAGATGGGTGCTCTTTTCTAGAAAGGTCCTTCCACATATCATTTCTTCCTCAGTGCCAAGAGCCTGGTTAGAAAGCTAGTGCTCTAGCCCAGGAAGAGATAGATACTCTGTGTCTATTTTGAGGCACAGGGTTTAAAGGAGAGATCTCAGCCACTTGAGACTGGCCACATTTCCACCTCCCCATCCCCAATCCTGTCTTCATATGCTGTCCCATGTGTTTGCCAGATGGTGCAGGTACTTTCTTGAGAGAATTTATTTCTTGGGTATGTAGTGCCAGTGAGTTGCTCTGTGATTCTGTATAAGTGTCAAAAACTCTGGGTTTCTTTGTTCTTTTATTCAAACAAGGAGCTTGTACTAGATGAAAATAACCCACAGTACTAATAATACATGGGGTCTGCGGGGATTTTTTATTCTGCAAGTGGTCTGCACAGTGACTGCTTACAGCTCTGGAGCCAGACCATCTGGGTTCATATCTTTCTCTGCTCTTTACTATTATTACCCTTGCCAAACACATCCAGTCATTCTGTGCCCTGGTTTCCTCATCTGTGAAATGGAGAAAACACCAGCACCTACGTTGTAAGTTACTATACAAATTAAAAGAAATCATGCATGCGAAGCACTTCAGAGGGTTTCCACACGTAGGAAGTGTCTTAAAAATGTTAGCTAAGATGGCTGCTTCTCCTTCTCACACTCGAAGCTGCTTTTCTTCATGAGATTTATGGTTATTAAATATACCATAAAAGGGAAGCTTGGTCCGATAACTTTGAAAAATGTCAGGTTAAGCCCTGTTAAAAGAATTCTTGACTGAGGGAATCTTCAGAATGTTGGTGCGGTCTGACTGGCAGCAGGACTCTTCAAGACCACTTCACGGGTTATTTTATCACAGGATGCTTTTGGTATCACTTGATTCTCTGGCGCGTCTTGGCTCAGCAGCATGCACGAGAGATGCTCCTCTGGCCCTGCCCGTGGAATAAATGGTCTGAATGCTGACTGTCCCTCCTCTCTCCCCAAAGGGCACTTCCTTCTCATGGAGGGAGAGATTTGAGCCAAAGAAAACAAGGAGTGAGGATGAAAAATCTTTGCTTCCATAATATCATGAGCTTTTTAAACAGTTTGTTTTATCTAAATAACTTTGTTTCCTTCACTGTGACTCAGGAAAGCAGAGGAGTCAGGTATCTGAAAAACTACGGAATAGCACTTTTAACTGCCAGCCTCCTACCAGCGCCTGAGTGTTCAGCTGCTATTCGCTATATGTCAAGCTCAGCTTCACTCTCTGATCTTCAATCAGTGAACAGAAAGTTTTGTAGATTTTTATTTAAAGAATTCCTACCATAGTAAGATAGTTTATATCTCACAGAGCCAGTCACTGATGGTACTTGTCCCAACAAAAAACAGCAATTCATTCACTTTGTTTTTATTACAAAGCTACTCTCCTCCTCTTCCTTCTAAAAATATACATTTAATACATCTGCTCAAACTTCAATTAGGTTAAAACATCCTGAAGGGCCTTGTCTATAGAGTTACAAAATATGAAATGAAATAACTGCCACTCTTTAGCCATGGTCTTGTCATACCTTCCTAACTTTGATCTAAATTGAAATCGTATCTCAGTGGCCATGTTTGCCTCTCACTAAGATTCATGCCTCACCTATAAATAAGAAAAAATATATGACAACAGCATTCTAGTAGAGGCCTACTTGCTTTTCTAGAAGCTGCGTAATATTTATGTGTACTGCTGTTACATCCGTTTCTCTTATACATTGTGCATTGCTTAGCAGTTTTTCATCCTTGTATGAAATATAATTGTAAGGGGAAAAACCTTGAGAGTAGTACATTTTATTTCTTCAAAAATACATTATATACATATAGTTTTATTTCTTTGCTTTTAAAAGATCACAATTAATTATGGCCAGCAGCTCCCTAGTCCTAACATGGCTTGAGGAATGAAACGTTTTAACAGATGTGAGCCTTTGTCCTCGTTTAGGTTTCTTTGTGGCTGGTTTTAGACATCTAAATGTTTCGATATGAATGGTGCTAATCCCTGTTCAATTTTAATTGCAATTTTTGTAGGTAGTTTTGGAACAATGGAAAATGTAAATGTTAATTCACATGACTTTATACTACTGCCCCCTTATCCCTGTGGTGTAGTCCAAGACCCCTAAAAACTGGAGATAGAATTGACCCCTGTATAGTTATATTTTTACATTATATACATACCTATGATAAGAGTCTGTGTGTAAAGCATAGAAAGAGATAAACAACAATACCCAATAATGAAATAATCATAACAACATACTGTAATCAAAATTACAAGAACGTAGTCTTTCTCCCTATATCTTGTACTATGCGCATCCTTCTTGCGCTAGAGTGAGTTGATGCGATGCATGCAGGACGAGGTAACGCGAGGTGAGTGCTACAGCTGCTGTGATGTATTGTGATGTAGTACCGGCACACTGCGCCAGGGGTGCTTGAACATAAATACCATAGTATCCGAACAGGCCATGTGCTAAGACTAGTACTGAAGGACTGATAGATAGTGTATACAGCATGGATACATTGCAAGAAGGTATAGCTCTGGGGACAGAAGAGGATGGTATGAGATTTCCTCCGGCTAATCAGAATGGTATACAATTTAATACCTATGAATTTTTTGGAATTTTCCATTTAATATTTTCAGAGGGTGATTGACCACAGTTAAATGAAACTGCAGAAGGCAAACCCCAGACAGAGAGGGAGGTCTGTGCACTCTTTCCTTCTACGTATACTATATATTTATGTTTTCAGCATCTTCCTTTTTTTGTTATTGTTAATATTCTCTTTCCATCCTTTCTTTTTTTAGTAGTATGCTCTAGGTGTTTACTATTTATCATTTTTTTCTATTTTTGTTTTAAAGAGAGTAGTAAAAAACACCAATAGAAAAATACAAACATCACAGACATACAAAAAACAAAGCAAGAACATTAAAAATGATACAGGGTTTCAAAACAGCAGGATAGGAATTAACAGCGGTTGTTCTGTTACGCACTGCTATCTTTAACTTGCATCCTTATCGTTCAAGCATACCTGCTGGTAGTTTCTTCGCGCCACACTCACCTAGTTTGTGGAGGACAAAATGCAGAGCATGAGTTTAGAAGGCTTCCCTTTGACTTCCCACCTTTCCCCAGTTGTCATCGCAGTCTGGTGACAGGGACATGGAGTCTTCCTTGCTTACTGACATTCCCCTGGGTTGCTCCTGTGTGAGCGGGTTCTCCAGGGACATATGGCACAGTAGGTCATCACTCCTCCATCTTTCCCCCTAAGAGCATCTAAATTTCTAGGCGTATGAAACGTTCTCTCCAGGTCAGTGGGGACTAGACAAGTCTGTGAAGACTTATTTCCTATAATTTGTTTTTTGCATTTTGCATGAGGCTGCACTTTGTTTCCTCTGGTGGATTAATTTTGAAGCAGTAAAATGTTCAAAAATAATGATGATGTTAGTGATGGTAACATAGACATATAGAGAATTTGGAAGTGTCAGAAGCCCTTCATACATATTAATTCAGAGATACACATCATATTTATGTTACAGCAAATCTCCATGTAACTTCAGTTGGACAAGTAGCTGATTTGCAGTGAAAGACTGGATTGAGGCTCAGTGCTGCCACTTATTTCTTACACAGTATCTGACAATTACTTCTCAGACTTTTGATGCATCACTTGTAACACATTAATATCTCCACTGTAGAGCTGGGCTGTAGATGTCATGAGAATACGGTAAATATAATGCAGTTCACAAGGTACCTGGCTATGTGAGGTACTCAACTCTCTGACTTCACCCACACCCTACTGGACTACACATTTCATGAAGTAAGAACTATGTACATTTCATATTTAAATTCTTAGGATCCAGCATGGCACATGCAATCATTGTCTGTTTGTTGAGTGAATAAGTGAATAATTAAATTAATGAGATGAACCAACCAACAAACAAATGATGAGATTGGCCTTCTATGTATGATATCCAAAAGTTGCTGTTTATAGTAGGAACTGAATTTCACTGATTACCACTGGCTCTTCTGTCTGTACTCTGTTACAAAAATTAACAGCATTATTATCTGATTAGGCTTTTGTTTTCCCTAAACTTTTGCTGTCCCATACATACTGTCAATTTTTAAAATTAAAAAAAAAATTATTTATTTATAGAAAAACTAGTCCTGCTTTCAAAACATTGAAATTTTCTTTCACAACATTTTTCATATGGCATCAGACCCAATTCACAGAATACCAGTTATTTTTCCAATTCTTATGACTGGTGGGTTGTATTCATCACCATGACAAAAGAACCGTGTTTGAAACCAAACTTGATTCCTTCCTCCTCTGATTTATTTTCTCAACTATTGCTCCTCCTAAATATTCTTGGCTTCTTTCTAAAATGTATTCAGTAGTCATTCTTTTTTAATACCCTCCCCCACACACTAATCTCACTTATCGTCTCTTTTCAGGAGCTTGCACGTTCCATATTTGCTGTGGTTTTCCTGAATGTTATGCCCTGAAGCTGGCCTCTGGTTCTTGCCTTCTTATTTCATAGTCTAGAGGGAATGAGATGAGGACAGACCCTCTGAAGTTCCGGCTGGCCTTTCCTGCTGCTGTCCCCTCTTCCCTTCCTGCTCCCCACATTAGGGCTCTGTAGTTTATCCATCTCAAAGAACAGCTGTCTCTGCCTAAGGGTCAGCTGGCAAGACCTATAGGAAAAGTTGAGTCATGTACAGCAGAACTAGCGTGTAAATCTTCATAGATCTTGGTCAGGGTACATACTGTGGTTTTCAAGGAAGAACATATCAAACTCTTCTGTTCACACAGAATTAGCCTAAGGCCTAGTTCGTCCCCATCTGGCAAGTGGATATCCAGCCAGAAATCGTAGTTTTTCCTTCCCTTCTGTTTTCATCTGTTACTGTGCTAATTGAGAACACTATTATAACTGTCATCTAGACAAACAAGAACAGAACACAAGGGCAATGAAAACCTCATACAAGGGTTTTTTTCCATGTCCCCTCTGGACACTGCAAAATGTAGCCAAAGATTTCTAACATTTGCTTTTTCACGTGGAGATTTATAGTCTCGTGTGTGTACATCTTACCATGTTAGGGCACTGATGATACAACAGGAACTCAGAGGTCTTTGCATCTTAACAATCCTTCTAGAAAAAAAGTATGACATTAGCTTAATCCATTTGCTTTTTTGCATGAATGGGTTATAAATAACATACCAAAGTGGGTATTTTGCTTATAGTTTGTTTATTAATTTACTTATTTTGGTTTTGTGGTACTTTGTGTGAGCTAAGCACAGACTCTACCAATGAGCTACCTAAAAAAGATTTTATTAATTTGGATCTTATTTCATAAAAAAACATACTGTGCATTAAAATGAAATCTCATATCTTAGAAATACCAAAATGGGTGATTTAAAGACTCTTACCCTATAAGGCATATGCTTTATCTACCAGTGCTACTTTGAAAATAGGCATTTCCTTTGCTCACTTTTGTGAAGAGGTAGCAAGGACTTTTATCAAGTTAAAAATTTTAAAACATTGTTAGTTTTTATACAACAGAAAGTTATTGTACTCTAGACTTCAACTAGAGAATCAACATGTTTTGATTTTCATTTTGTTTGTCTTTTAAAATATGAAATTCTATTTGGCAGCAAGAGCTGATTGATGTGCAGTCAGGGTTCCTCCAGATCTGCACAGCTCAGTGCGATAGCCACTAAACACATTTGGCTATTTATATTTAAATTAATTAAATTCAATTCCTCAATCATACTAGCTACCTTTCAGGTGTTCAATCGATACATGGCTAATGGCTGCCACCCACTCACCATTAAAAAAAGAGGTTGTACTGGGCAAAGTCATCAGATAAATCAAATTTTACCCAAAGAGGTATAATTTGGATCACCTGTTACATGCACACATGTCCTGTGAAAATACTTTTTCTGAAATGGTCTTTGATATACTATATTGAGAGTTGTTTATAAATAATACATTTAAAAATTTTGGTAGCAGGTTTATTGCAGAAATCTCATGGGAGAAGTTTTCCAGTACATCACTCTGTAACTCCTTAACTGTTGTATTTCTTTAGACCTCAGTATCCCAAACAGTTCTTTTTAATAATTATGTTCCTATTATAGACATTTATTTTTTTTCTTTCTGTGGCCTTGGACTCCTAAATCTGCACTTGTGGGCTAATTTTAGTAGTTGTACAAGTCAATACTGTGCTTTTCCTAATACACTAGTTATAGGTGGTATAATATTTAACTTCTTTGATATTTCTTAATTTTTTAATCATATTTCATTGCCATACTGCATATGCCTTACTATTAAAGCACAGGTGGAGGAATTGAATTCAATTCTCAATTGAGTTCAATTCTCAGCTGCTCTTTTTACTAGCTGTGTAGCACTGGGAAAGCTTTTTAGTGTATGAATTTCAAAGTTTACTATGTTTTAGTTTTTTTTTGTTTTTTTTTTGGTGGTACTATGGATTGAACTCAGGGCCTTGTTCATGCTAAGCACCTCTGCCACTGAGCTACATTCCCAGCCCAAAGTTCCTCATTATTAAACTGAAAATTGACCATGCTAATAATATCAAGTATTAAGGTATCTAGCGCACTGGGAATAAGGCCATAGAGGTCAGGAAAAGTAATATACCCTTGTGGTAGGGTGTGGAGACTAGAAATTTATGAATGGGTTTGTTCTATATCACATATTTCCAGAGTTTATGTTCTCAATTACACTGGCTTACAAAAATATAAACTATACTGAAGTATCATTGGCAGACAATAGATACCATCTAAGTTAGAAAAATGAAAGTAACTTTTACCAAAGGGTGTCAATGCTGGAATATTCGCTAACATACAGTCACATATTCTTATGTTTCATAAATTGATTTGAAAAGCTACTTTTAAGGCCAAGTCTTTCTTCTGTGCATTCCATATTCTCAGGTAAATAATCCACTTGCATCCGGGGGAGATTTGCATGGTAGCCTTCTGAATGCTATTTTAGAGATGGCTGTCAGGGAGCATCACTGTTGACCTATATTGCTTCATTATATTGTACTGTCAGTTGTCTTGTATTATGGGGGTGTTTGGAGTGTCTCTTACGCAGTGATAATCCCCTTCGGAATGGGGAAATCATGTGCTTTGCTGCTACGTTCAGTCTCTGTTTCAGTTTGTCTTGTTCTTTGGCTGTCCCTCTCTTGCTCTCCCTTTTCTCTCTCTCCCTTTCCCTCCCTCCCTCTCTTCTTCTTTTTCCCTGTCAGAAGGACAGACAGACAGACAGACAGACACACACACACACACACACACACACACACACACACACACACTCTTCACACACTTGCCCAAAGAGTCTGGAGGCAAAGTAGGAGGAAAGACACAGTGGTACGAACCACCAGAATCAAACTCCGTGGTGGCCACCCATGTTAACAAAGACCAAGCGGAGCATGGCTTCTGAGGGGTTCTCTGGAGACTTTGTGGGCCTGTGTTAGTTTTGCCTGAGGAAAAAGATCAAGCTTCCCCTGAAAAGCTGCCAAGTATCCCCTTTGGATGTTGCATGAGTGGAGGCGCACAGCGCTTCAGTTCAGGCTCTCAGCCCTCCGCCTTGCCAGCGTCTGCCCAGCACTCTCATTCTGCTGGCTGGCATGTCGCTTATTTGCTTTTAGCATGCAACCCATATTGAAATCCCTCATAATCTACCGAAATTAGAAATGCAGCTGTTTTAAGTCTTAAACAGCGATAGCACTATTTATTTGCCAGTATGGAGGAATAAAATAGAAAGACGTTTTGAAGAGAACAGTAGTACACCAGAATGAACTTGTAGCTCCACTTTTTAAAGAACATTCAAAAAGTCGAGGTGCTGACTGCAGGCTTTGAGACAAAATAATAAAGCAATATCTCTTTTAGTGCATATGTCTCAATATAAAGCTTGAAATTTTAATCAGCTCTGAGTTTTCTTTTCCATGTTTTTTTAAAATTTTATTTTAAAGGCAAAAGAATGGAGACATATGAACCAGAAAAGCCATAAACAATACAGAAAATACAAAGTTATACAGAATATAGTAGGGAATTAGAACTGGATGTTGTATTACATAGTTATCTTCATATTAGTTAACACAAAAACATTAAAGGAAATACCAAATTATAGAGAAAATAGTAAGGAATTTGCACTGGATGCTGTATAATATAAAGTTATCTTCACTTCTGTTAATACAAAAATGATTGAGGAAATACAGAATTATAGAGAACATAGAAGGGAATTAGCTCTGGATGCTGTCCTACCTAATGTTACCTTCACCTTTGTTACTCAGTTACACAGATGATGGCCCATTTGATCATTCAATTTTTCTCCTCCCTCATCTCCGTTGCCCTACCACTCAATCAGTCATCTTCCCTGTGATAATAACTGTACTCCTGGATTTATCTATACCCCTGGACTCTCACCTTGGGAAGACATATAGCTGCCTCAGACTATCCTTCCTGAGCTCAGGATACCCACCTCTTTCCCTTCTGTCCTTAGTCTGAGTGGCATTCCTCCGGAAGGTTCTCTCTGTTGCCTACCCCGTCGCCATCTTAAAGTCCTCTCGTAAAATTTATTTAGTTATTTGTCACTTTCTAATGAATTGACCATTACATTTCTAAAGTTCTGAAATGGCCAACAGACCATAGAAAGATACCACTTTAGGCTCCTGCTTGAAACCAACAGCTACAGAAAACTGCTGGCCTTGATTCAGGGCCGTATTTTCCATGTTTTGAAGCAACTTCAGCCTTCTAGTTTCTAGGAAATGAGAAATTACTAGCTAGCCCTAGATTTTATTCTATTTTTATTTTGATCAATTTTTATTTTGGTCATTTTATTTTTATTTTGAGATTGTGATTACTATAACATTAATCATAAGAACATTTATCATGTAGAACTGTGTGGAGAATTCTCAGTGAAACCAAGCAGTTGGTTCCCTACTGATTTCTTTTTCAAATGAAGAGAACCCCACCACCACCACAGACATGCATACATATAGTAGGGAAGATTTGCATCTATTTCCTTGTTATTAATAATAATACTCTTTAGGAATGATAGAAATTAGACAACAAAAAAGATCTGGTGTGAGTCACTCTGTCCTAAGACCCTTTCTTTCCCTCAAAGGGACTAGATGTATTTTTTGAAACTAACATTGGATAGTTTGAAATTTGTTTGCTTCATTCTTTCCTCTTTACTATTCAAGTATCTGGTAAAGGACTACATTGAATTCATTTGGCTATCTATTAATGTTGATCCTACATGAGATCATTTCCTCCGTGAATTTTGCATACTTAAAAAAGTCATTTTTATTTGTAGAAATTGACCAGTAAAAAGCATTTGCTTCCTGTGGAGTCAGGGCAGGAAAGTTAATAATTAAGCATGAAACATGCTTGCTAAAATGAATTTACTTGATACGAATTTATCTTACATCTCCATCAAGATGAAGAGCACAGAAAAAAAGAGGACAATAAATTACAGTGCTTTTAAAAATCTATGTAACAGCTCAGGGGTAGATATACAGTAATTAAAGAACTTAGGATTAATACTGTTCATGTGGCGACTTCAGAGTTCATAGTTGGATGTCAATTTGAAAGAAAAAAAATGAATCCTGGTTTTAAGGAGTTAATATATTTGGAAAATTCCAAAGTTACAATGTTACGGCTCCAGTTGTTTCAGCTTCTACGCGTTTGTGACCACTCATAAAGGGGGACAAAGCCACCTTACCACAGTCTTATTTGCTTCTTTGGTTGCACTGCATTACCCTGGATTTAGTTCTATAGCTGAGTGAGTGTCAGCTTCTCTCTTTAATTATGTGATATTGCAGGGTAACTGTAAGTGTATGTGATCATAGGTTATAAAATTAAAACATTCTTTTCCTTTATACTATGGTCATAGCCTCACTTACATTTTAGAGCACATTAGACTCTGTGGTACATTATTATAGCAATTATTATAAAAATTTAGTGAAATATATTTAATTCTACAACCTTAAGCATATTGCCTGTTCTACTTAGAACAAATGTGCAGTGTTTACACACTGAGCCAAAGACAATCATCTTGTCCTTCAAGGTCAGCAGCAAACTCAGGATTATCTCATGGATAAATCTTGACTCTTGCTGGTTTTATGCTTTTAAAAACATTTAGTGCTGAGCAGAGGTCTTGGTTTGCCATCTCTAGTGACTGAAATCTATTTTTAGTGTCCTAGAGTTTTTAACATGCTGAACAAGGGAGGCAGCTTGATGGCATCTTTGTCGCTTTGAAATCAGACTGCTCTTCGCAGACACTGGGACTTTAGCAAGGGTGTCAGTAGTCAAAGCCTGACATATACTTAAACAAACTTCTTTGTCTTAGAATAATTTCATTTTTGCAGAAATTGCCACATCTATTTATTTCTAACAACCCTTCTTGTGGTTTTCTTATATTGCAAATTGAATAGCTCGGACTGTCTTGTAACTAGCATTTCCTATATTGAGAATTGCCACCTACATGCAAAGTGGGGAGCTAGGCAGGCTCATGGGTAGACTTGTAGCCAACAGGTACTAGATTTTGATCCCTGAATCTCATCTGGGACAAAATTCAGAACATTTTCAATGGCTGCTTCCTCCTCTTAGGAGTGGCTGAAGGGTAGGACCCTGGAGCCCTGCTGCTGGCACAGTGGGTTGGTAATTCTCCAGACCCTTGAAGTTCCTGTCTATCACACTGCAAGGAAGACAAACCCGCCCCTGTTCTTCTAGTGGCCTCAGAAAAGTAAAATATGTTCTTGGAAGAAACATAAACGTATAGTTTTTGGGTTTACAGAACAGAAGCACACAGCAAAGAAAATTGATCTCACCCAGATCTAGCGTCCCGTAATGCTATCATTTTACCTTGTCATGGTACATTTGTCAAAACTCAGAAATCAACGTTGGTATATGATTTGAACTTACCAGGTTTTTTCCCATTAATGTACTATTTCTGTCTCTAGACCCCATCTAGAGTACTAAATTGCATTTAGCTGTCATATCTCCTTAGTTTCTGGTTTATGACAGTTTCTCAGACTTTCTGTGCTTTTCATGACCTTGATGATTTTGAGGAATACAGGCCAAGTGTCTTGTAGAATGTCTTCCAGACTCATTTATCTGAGTTTCTTCAGAATTAAACTGGGGTTGTGCGGTGTGGGGAAGAGTAGTGTAAAGACGGGCCGTCCTTCTCATCACATCAGGCATGTGGCGCATCCACACATCAGTGCTACTGTGAAACAATCCCTTGGTTAAAGTCCTGCTTGCTAGTTCTTTCTACTATAAACTTAGAAGTTTTCCTGCCTGTACTTCTGTACTCTCTCACTGAGGATAGCTAGCCCTCACGGTGGAGTTGATGAGCCCCAACCCACGCACCCCGGAGCGCCTACACAGGAATACATTAACTGGGACTCTCTGTAAGGATGTTTTGTCCCTTTTCATTTTACTTGCCTTTAGTATTATTACACTATATTTAGTTATAGAGTTTCTAGTGTTGTGTTTTACTGTTTTTGAATTCAGCTTTTCTTACTGAATACATAAAATATAAATATACACAGAGTTTTGGGAAATAATTGTGACTATTAGTGAATATTAGTGTAATCAACTATCATGGCTAAATATTTTATGTCATCTTGACAAGGTCGTAGGGTACCCAGATATTTGGTTAAATATTATTCTGTGTGTGTCTGTATCTGGGTGCATGGAATAGGTTGTATGTTTTCCTTAATTCTTTACTAGTAATCCTAATACTGTTCAGCATGTCTTTGGATGAGGTTAAGGTGCAAATTGCTAGCCTAAGAGAAGCAGATTGTTCCTCCTAGTGTGGATAGCATCATCCAATTCACTGAGGGCTTAAACAAAACAAGGTTAAGAAAGGGAGAAGCTGTTCTCTCTGCCTGACTCTTTAAGATGAGACGATAGTGTCCTCCCTGTGGTCTTGGACTTGGACTTGGACTCGCATTATATCATCATTTCTCCTGGATTTCCAACTGGCTGACTGCAGATTTGGGGACTTCTCAGCCTCCATAACTGTATGAGCCATTTCCTTACAATAAATCTCCTTTCTATCTGTCTGTCTCTGTCTGTCTTATGGTTTGTTTCTGGAGCCTCATTCAGTCATGGGTTGGGCTTCTAGAGTTTATGCTTGATCCATGGTCCAATGTTGAGATTATGGGTGTTGGTGCTACACCTATCCTGGGGAAGATAGTTTTGCATAAAATGTAAGGGAGGGAAAGAAGCTGCTTGCTGCCTCTCCTCCCTTTTTACTCTTGCCGCTTTTGTTGTCTTTGGCTGCCATGAACTGTTGCCCTCTGCCATGTGCCACTCTGTCTTGGAACCAGTCAGTACAGACTGGAAAGCTCCTCAGACTGTGAGCTAAATAAACCTTTCCTTCCTTAATTCTGGGCATCAAGTGTTTTGTCTCAGCAATGACAGAAAGGTAACCAAGATAGTCTGTCTGTCTATCTGTCTATCTATCTGTCTGTCTGTATCTTACTGGGAACTTTCTGAGAAACTGACAAACTATTTTCCAAAGCATATATAAGCTTAATAAAGATGGATGAATATACATTAAGAAGGAAAAAATTAAAGCCTGGAGATTTTATGAATAGTACAGTTAAAGGACTAGTATATATAAAAAGCCACCAGAAGATATGCTTTGGAAAATAGTTTGTTAGTGTCTCAGAAAGTTCCCAGTAATTCTATTTCTAAGTATATGCACAAAGAATTGAAAATATATGCCCACACAAAACTTGTGTATAATACTCATGCTAACATTATTCACTGTAGATAAAAAATACAGTAAGTGAAATACTGATTAACTGAACAATAGGTTCACAACATGTGGTATATCCATTCATTGGATAATTACACTGCCATAAAAATGAAACACTGCTGCACTTACACTGGAATAAACCTTAAAATCATTATGGTAAATGAAAAAAAGCCAATCACAAATAGTGTATCATAACTGGATAGATACAATCAGAATTGGTTAAAACCATACAGGCAGAAACTAGATTAGTAGTTAGAAGAAAGAAAGGGAAGTGACTCCTGATAGTTATGGGTTTCTCTGTCAAGTGATAAAATTTCACTAATGGTAATGTTGATGGCTCAACAATTTTATGAGTATATTAAAAGCATGGATTTGTATCATTTAAATGGTAAATTTTACACTATATGCATTATAGCTCAGTAAAATAAAAGAAAAGATAAATAGTGACAATTGGCTTTTCTTTTCACATAGAGCATAAAGGCTTGGTAGAGGGAGGATAGAAAGGATTTTACATTTAAAATAGTATGAAAGTCTTTCATACACCATCTTAACTCTCGTGTGCTTCCTATCTGTAGCGTGGAAGGATTAAAGAGTCAATATGCTGAAAATAAGCTTGATTTCTTGTTACCTATGTAAGCAAGGTGATTATTAAAACTATCTTCTTTTAAGAATAAGAAGTGGATGTGAGTATTTGAGAGGGTCTGGCTATTGTCCCCTGCAGTTTTGAAGTGGTGTGCTTCAACTGTTGTGGAAGAGACTTTCCCTCCTGCTGGTGCAGAGCTGTCTCCACTCATGCCACAATCATATGTCTCATTTTTCTACCATAGATCATCTTTTACAGACAGATTTTTCTTCTGATCTCTGTCAAGTATAGGAATGATAATGACCTCTTCTTTACTTGAGCACTCCTTCTCAGCCTAAGCTTTCCCTCTCAGTCCTGTGCTAATAGGGTTTGCCCCATTTTATATTGTGGACATGTATTGTGGAAATATTCAGTGCTACTTATTGAAAGAAATACAAGATCTATGATTTACTGTGTATGTTGATATTCAGAACCAAGTATCAGAAAGGATGTTTGAGAAACACATCAACTTGCCAATTCCAATGTTATTTTAGAATACAAACAATTCTACCTGTGCTTTGGAGATTAGGAGTGGCTATGTGCTTTGGTTGGTAGAATTGTGCCCATAAATATTCACATTTTCACTTATGAAAGAGTTTGAGGGTGGTACTTGATCCTTCATCTTTGCTAAAGCTTCCCTGGAAATATTTTTTTCACTGTCTTATTTGTGTGTGCCTGACTGGTCAGTTGTCCCACTCCTGAAAAAACATTCACGTATATTTATTTGAGTACACGGGCTCTAATATGAGACAGAAAAGAAAGTATAAGCATAGACCTCATCACCTTCACAACTGCATGTTCCCTCTGTATTCTCCACTATTTTCTTAATTTCTTGTTTTCTGCTAGTAATGTGGCACTAAATTTAAGAACCCTTTCACATTTGTTATATCTTTCCCTAAGAAGATCAAAGGTATTACCAATGTCTCATTTTCTGGTGTGGCATGTAATGGTAGATCTAAGCCCTCACATCACTTCAATGAAGATCACCAGCAGCAGTGACAAGCACAGTGCAGTGGGACGAGGCACAGAGCAGCATGCATGGTCTGCACAGCAAACCATCAGCCCCAGGATTTAACTGCCATGAATGGCGCACTGTGGGCTTTAGCAGAGCAGAGGTAGATTACTTGAAGAACAAAAGATGGAAAGTCTGTTAGGCATAGTTGAAGTTTTGACTGGAATGGAAGGTGATGGGAGACCCCTAGATTTAAACAGGAAAGCTTCCTGAGCTGAAGACCAGTGAATGTAGGTGTGGTAATGGAAAAAAAAGCATACAGGAAAGATGATCAAAATCCCATGGGCGAAAAATTACAGAGTTGATCACAATGCAAAGGAAATCTTAAGAAATTCCTCAAAGTGGAAACCACACAGGCTGTGTTTCTCAACGTCAGTGCAATGAAGTAAAAACTTAAGAACAGATAGAGATACTTAAGCATGAAATTTAAAAATATCTTTATAAAAATGCAGATGAAAGAGAAATAAGCACCTGGAATTTGCCTTAGAATACTCTGACAAAGACAAAAAATAATTACAAGGCATAAGTGAAGCAAATGAAGTCGAATCACGAAAAATGTAATCTGTTGAGAATGGGGTTCACTGTATTATTCTTTCATCAGCTTTGAATGTTTTCATTAATGAGATTTAAAGGTACCCCCCCAAATCTTCTAAAAGAATGATAGACTGGCACTTACTTCCCCAGATGCCAACATATATTCTGCCTCTACAGAATTAAAGCCATGTGGTTTGGCCTTCGAAACACTTGAATATGAAGACTGCACAGTCAAGAGACAGACATATTAGTTCCTAAAAGTTTAGTTTGATCTCAGCTAAAAGGCCAAAAAGTGATTAAAAGCTTAGCTTGATTTTACATCAGGAGGAAAAAGGAAAGGTAATACAAATAGGTGATGTTGGAACAACTGTATATTCATTTAGAAAATGAACTGAAAAGAAATGAATTTTGCACAGTTCACAAAAGTAGAAATATACACAAGTAAATGGAAGAGGGGAAACATCTGAAAGAAATGATGGCCCTCATCTGTATTTTAAGAAGGGCAAAATAACCCAATATTGTTTCTACCTAGGAGATTGACAAATATTAAGAGCCCAGTGCTAGATACAGTATTAAAGAGGTGGCCAGAGAGACATAACCTATAGTATCATAGTATAGTATTGGTCGGAAAGCCAATGGGGAAAGCTCTTTTGTTAGGATACTTGACAGTACCTTTCAAAAATTGTAAAAAAGAAAACTCCTGGACCAAGCAAGTCTACTTTTACTCTTTACAGATACTCTCATATATATATAGAAATATTCTTGGAAGAATATTTAGCAACAAATTAGAAACAGTCTATACTAAGTACACATAGATGAACAAAAAAATTTTGACACTTTGTTGCCATGGAATATGACATGATGGAAGAAATAAGGAGCTCTAGAGTTATTCAAATAAAAACACTCATGTATCTAATTAAGTAGGAACAATAAGGAGAGTGCGTCTGTGGTACATTGTTGTGGTACGTTGTTGAAAGTGGTCATGATATGCCATGAATCTCTACTTGCACTTTATCACCCCACAGAATAGGCCTTCCTCACTTTATCCCACATAATATTTCTTATATGTCATAAAATTAGTGAAGGCTGAAATTTGTGGTTTATGTTTAAATAGACTGCTGGCTACTTTTGAAGTGTTTTCATAAGTTAAAAACAAACGCATCGTGATTAAATCTAGTCTGGAGAGTCATCAGCCAGCAAGCAGTGCCGTCCCACAGTGGGTAGAGCTGCCTCTGCGAAGCCCTTGCATTGCAAATGCCTGTAAGGGCTGCAAGCAGAGGATTGGGACGCTGTGCTTCCGACCTTTGCCCAATAGGAGGAGCAATAAAGGGTATCATTATGAAGAGCAAGAAAGGAATTGGAAAGGCTAAGTTGTCCTGTGACATTTAAACCGAAGTCACAAGCTAGAAAGTAGAAGTTCATTCAGAAGGCCAAAATGCATCTGCCATCTAGAATTGTTTCATGATAAATAATTTTTAATATTTCATATCTATCCTGCATGCTTGATAGAGCTTCATAAACTTGCTTTGTAAAATTACAAAAAAAGTATTTCTTAGAAGTAATAGTATTACACTTGTTACTTTGCTCTTTTCATTAACAAATGACATACTAGACAACCGTACCTACTTGGCTTAATTTTAGTCATTTAAAAAGTCTTATAGACTATCTTATTATGTGGATAACAGTAATTAGAAACATTTATTTACATTTCAAATGTCATTTTTCATTTTTTTTTCAATACATAGTTTCAAATATCCAAATCTTTTAAGTGGAGGGACACCAGGTTAGCGTGTGAATGTCTATGCACTGACAGATCCTATATGACTACTGATAACAGTTTTTAGAAAATTTGAAATGTAAGGTATAATCAGAAAAAAACACATTTCAGTAATGTATATTTGAGCATCTCCTGTTTTCTTATGAATTTTGACCCCAAGATACTGTAGAAATGAATAGTACATCTTAAGATAGTGCTCTACAAGTTTGAATAGGCATTTATTCTCAGGTGCTCTGTCTTCTCTGGCATATAAAATTATAGGGTTCTTATATAATATTAAAAAAGTAGAAAGCGGTGGGAGTTATACAATTTCATTATGTCAAACAGGAATACATTAAAGCTTACTGTTTGTTAAAGTTAAAAATACATTTGCTGAAATTGCTGGGGAAATTCAAGCACAATCATGTCAAAAACAAAATGAAAGAGAACTGAAGTGTGAGTACCTAAAATGTCTTTAGCCTAATACATGAAATAAATTTTATATTTCAACATTATTGCCTTTCCCCAAAAGTTATCTTGCACATAGATTTTAATAAAATTGATATTTGCAGTGGGTTAACATGCTGCTTGTTAATCAGTGGCTGTCCTGAAACAACTTTGTGAAATATAAAATGTTACTAAAAGCAAATCTGTATATACACTGCCGATCATTCTGGTTTTAGGAAGTGGTGATTCTGATGAGATAATAATCTTTTAATTAAATATGTAATTGTGTATATGTATTCATTTATGCTGTAGAAACACTGGGACTTCTGTTAGTTTTTGTACTTACCATATGAGTGTACAAGGCCATTTGTCTTGGAGCAAGTCTCAAGAACAGGTTCAAAAGATGCAGCCACATCTATTAACTCCTGATACAGAGATTTTAAATTATACTGAAACTAGTAATGAGTTTAAGTGTGGATTACAAAATTTTCTTTCTTTGAATATATGCCAAAATATGATGTTATCAGTACATGAGCTAGATAATGACCTACAGATATGTACTATTGGGCCAGAAACACTTTGTTTCCCTAGAAAATCTGATGTTGAAAAATACAGAGATTTAACATGAAAATATGGACTACAGAGTAGAAAGTCTGCAGGAACTACACTCAGGCCAGGCATGTCTTGGCATCTCCACCTGCAGGAGGTGGCCTCTCTCCTGCTAAATCTTGAGTTCTTTGGCTCACAGCACTTGCCACCCCTCCTATTGTCCTCCTTCCACTGAGCCTGTGTCAGTTCCCACTCATTTTTTGCAGTCATAAATTATGTCTCTCATACTCTAGAAATACATAACAGAAACTTTGTCTCTACCAATGACCGGAAACAAAAATTTGGATAGCGTAGTGTTTTAAGCAAAATGTATTGTAATAATGTAAAATGATTCATTTCATTTATCTCTGTTTTCTATCAAACATTACAGACATTTTGAAAACATCTTCCTTGAGATATGATTTATATACCGTAAAACTCAAGCACTTAAACTTCATAATTCTATGGGTTTTAGTACATCCACAAAGTTATAACCAACATTGCCCTCTAAGGTTAGAGGATTCTACCATCCCCTGAGAAACTCCATAACTACTAGCAGTCTTTATAGGCACTTTAAAGTATGAGCCTGTTTAGAAGATAAGAAACAGTGCCAATCACTTTTAATGTGTAATTCAAATTGTATTTCAAAACTTTGGAAACCTGATTTTTATGCCTTGTAAACCGCTGTCCTTTCCTACTTTAGTGTACTCTAAATTTTGTAGCCAAGCATCTCATCTGTTCATAAAAGATACTGATTTAAAAAAGAAAAGAAAGGGAAAACACCAGCCATCTTACACATGTCAAATATATGACTGTATGGAGTGTTGTTAAATATTTTCCTGAGGTGCACATTAGTCTGTTAATCATCAATCTATATTCCTAATGTGCAGCACACTTTTTAACCTGCTATGCTAACCTGAGCCTTTCTGACAAGTCCTGTGCTAAAAACAAAATGTTGCACATGTTGGCATCATTTTCTTTCAGCATAAACCAAAAAACAGTCACGGAATATTGTATAAAACAAAATACTTTTATCTGGCTCAAACCCAGCTCCTCAGTACTTTGCCCCTAAGTAAGTGCTCTTAACCTGCCTGATCTTTTCCCTTTATGTCTACCACTCTCCCCGCTTTCTGATCCAGTTTGAAATCCACAGTAGCTTTTGCCAGTTTCCGTTCCCTGTCAATCTTGCTCTTTTCTGGTATTTGCCTAAACGCTCATAAAATTTCACCCTTTTGGAAATGTCCCTTGAACTGCAGATTCTCGCATTTCCCTGCTTCTCAGCTGGGTTCTCCCTTGCCTCCCCCTAGGGGTTTCTAAGGAGCTTTGCAGTGGGAACACATCCCCAACCATGCTCCTCCTTGCTTCCTCTGCACCTGCTGCTTCCAGACTCTTCCCGTTTCAGTATGTGGCACCTTCAGGCTTCCTGTGGCTCAGGCAAAATTCAGAGTCATTCCCACTTTCTCTCTTGTATACTGCACTTCTACTCTGTTAGGAGACCATGTTTATTCGTACTTCATAGCCGACCCAGCTGCTGATCATGCCTCCCGTTCTCCTCTGCTTTTCCATTGGTCCAACCCAACACTGACTCTCACCTGCTTCCTGTTTCCCTATGTGGTCTCTTCACTCTAGCAGCTAGATCTCATTCATTCTAAGCCGGATGATATCACTGCTTTGGTCAAATTTCTCCCATAAATGTCCCTCTGGCTTGGGTCCGTAACAAGTGGTTCTATACGCCTTCTTTGGCCTCAGTACTGTTGCTTGAATATGCTGTCTACCACCACCTCACGCATGCTTTTCCACCCACCGGAAATGCCTTTCAGCATGTGTCCTCTGGCTGCCCTTGTTCATTTCCTTACTCTTACTCAACTGGCACTTTCTCAGTGAGCTTCTCCGTATCTAACTTTTCCAAAATTGTTTTGTCTAAAAGTTGCTGACCTCTCCCACCTCTCTTTCTTACTTTGTATTTCATCCATCCTATCTCCCTCTGTACCATATTCTGTCCTTTGCTCTTACCATTGTCTAACATGCTTGTGTGTGCTTTATTAGTCTAATTTTTATATCCTATCCTACTAGAATAATATCCACTAGGAAAAAAGAATTGTTACTTTCAGGTAGATAACCTCAGCACCTAAACATTTTGGAAGATATAAACTGCTCAGCAAATATCTTTATTTCAAAGAATGTAACCAATTCATCCATTTCCTGTAAGGATATTGAGAAATGCCCTGCAAGAAATTTGGCCTTCAGCACATAAAACTGCCTTGAAGTATGTTCTGTCTCATAATTGTGCAGGTTAACTTTTCAGCTGACATGAGAAATAAATAGGTTTCAATGATACACACTCTGTATGAAGTAACAGTGTAACATATCTACCTGGATCAAAAGGATGACAGTCTTACTGTGTTCTACATAGTTGGAATCTGCATTGCTCTCAGTTAATCACGTTGTCAACATAATTTCAATAAAGTATAGTCTTCTAGAGGCAGAGATGCTTTATGGTGAAAATCCTGAAGACAGAGCTATAAGGACTTCTGAAAAGATTAGAATCTCCTTTTGGCAAAGGAAGAGATTCAGCCGGGTAAAAGTGATAGGGAGTTTCTATGGAGGCTGATGCATATTTTGAAGTATATTATATTTGAAATAAAGTTGTGCAAGTGGCATATGGTTCACTTTTGTGAACTTATTTATTTTCATATAAAATCTAGTTACTATGGAATGAATCAATTCTAACCAACATGGAGAAAACCACTGCACTCACTTGGCTGAATTACATCTCAAATGAATTTCAAAATCATGCAAATCTTCTCTTTATCATTTCCTGTTGTTTCATGAAGGTGCACAGGGAACAGACGGCTGACTTGTGTGTGGAGTAACATTCAAATTAATCTGAATCGTGGGAAGATGAGGAGGGTGAGTAAGTGTCATAGCAGTTGCAGATCATCCTTTAAAAAAAACCTCCGAGGGCATAGTCAGCTTAATGATTTACACTTTACCTAAGCTTTAAGTGCAGAGGGAAAATATTCCAGCTGTTCCTCTTCCCAAACTTTTTAAGCAAAAATTCCCCTTTTCCAGTGGTTCCCAAGTTTTGGAAATTATTTCCCTCCTCTTTTAAATAAAGACCATGCTTTTTCCCAGGGAAGGCTACTCTGTGAGATTTTCTGTGATTAAAAACCCAGTACCTAAATCATAGATTTCTCTTAGCTCAAAATGCAACTGAGGTCAAGTGCTAACATAATCTGAAGTTGTAAGGACACTTAATTTTTTTACTTAGCTGAGTATACAGATTTAAAGACAAGAGTGGGATCAGCTGACAGATACATTCTGAAACTGTCCTGTGTTACTTGTGAACAGAATTTTAAAAGTGAGTAGAAAACATTCTTAACTCAATTTATAGAGATTTTAGAAATATTTTAAAAATGCTCCATCCAGATTATTGTAAACAGGTAACTTATAAATTAACTTTTTTTCTTTTTCTTTCTTCTTTTTTTTTTTTTTTTTTTTGTCCTTTTGAGACAGGGTCTCACTGTCCAGTTCAGGCTCGCCTTGAGCTCACTTTGTAGCCCAGGCTGGCCTTGAACTTGCAACAATCCTCCTGCCTCAGCCTCCTGAGTGCTGGGATTATAGGCATGTGCTACCACATCCAGCTTAAATTAATTTTCTTATCCCAGAATACCATCATTAAGTTGTACTCAAAGTTAGGGTATAAAATATTGTATTTATACACATGCACATGCTAATTTTATGTGCTTTTTGTCCTAGTGGAGCATCTACATAGAGCTATATTAAGCATTTTCAAAAGCCCTGGATAAAGCTGCCTCTTCATTAAAGATGAGAGTGCAAAGAAGACAGCAGTTTCCTTTTCAAAGTTCATAGAGCTCATATTCTACCTCACACCATCCTGAATATACTTTCAAATTTTATGATAGAGCAATGACAAGTAGAATTTTTGTTGTAACTATGTAATGTTAACAGCTGGAAAAGTAAACATCATTTCTTATCCTTTAGACACTCTTGATTCTGGCCCAGTGTGTGCTGTTGTCTTGATGGAATAGAACTTTCTCTTATTGCTCTTGTTTTGGTCACCCACTATGGGAGAGTGTGGACCTTGAGTTGCAGAGGTGACTATGGACCATATGCTCTCAAAAAACTCCTACTTGCATAGAAGTATTTTTAAATTAGTCCATATTACTTACTAACTATGGTTGCTCACTACAATCACTGGAGAATATATATCCACTGCCAAGACCTGTTCAGTTTCTGTAGATATACTCCAGCGTGCATGTACTTTAAAAGATTTTAATGTGCAGCTGTAAGTTAATCACTGCTGGCCATGGGAGCTGGGCTCATGACCTCTGTGGTTTGGGTACAGACTTCAGAACCTTGGAAAAATAGAGAGCACAAGATATATAAAAGACTCCACTTGAAGTATCATGAAGTCTGTTAATACCATTTAAGTTTGGAAGTTTTTATAATTATGTATGTAATTTATGTTATATTGCATAGTGATCATCCACTCTATGCTGTGCACTGTGTTAAGTATGTGGATACATAGTGCTCAAAAGAGCCACGCAGCTGCCGTTTTGGGGCACAGAACCAACCTAAGGTGAGAGAAGTTGCCAGTGCTCACACAGTACACAGGAAAGTCAGGCATGTGAGAAAGGCATCCACTCAGACCGAGGAGAAAAGGGACGTGAGACCACTTCCGGGGAAGTGGGAGCTGAAAGCGGAGGGCTAAATAGGAAATCGGAAATTTAGGGGAAGGAATGGGAAATGCATGTCCCCAGATGGAGCGTTTACTTCAGTGATGCTGGAGTAAGGAGACCAGAGGCAACGGAGTTATATGGGGTTGAAAAGGTCAGAGGGCGTGAAGTTTCACCAGAGGTCACGCCTTTACTCGTGCAGATCCTGGGTTCCCTCCTCTGTACCACTGACATGGATTGAGAAAACAGACAAGAGCAGAAAGGAAAGAATCTACTGAAAAAAACAGGTGCTAAAGCAGACACCGAGGCTTAAAGAGTATGGTTCCTTTAGTCACAGCAGTAGAACTGGAGAAGAGTGGACAGGTTTTTTGAGAATGGGAGCTAGTTTTTAAATATTTGGGGACAGAAATAAAAGAAAAAAGGCCAAGGAGGGCATCCCTGAGGGGGTGTGGGCAACTTGACAGAATTCAAATCAGAATCTTCGGAATGGAAATGTGTTTTGAGGAAAGTGTAATGGGTTTGACTTTGAATATATTACCTTGAAGGCTCCCATGAACAGAATAAATAGGCTGTGTGGTAAGTAGCTGGTAATGCAAAGCTAATGTTCATGGCAGACTTGGGGCTAGAGACAGTCTTAGAGGGTAAGCACATTCACAGGGTTGTTCAGCCAAGGAGTGGATGACCGCAGCCGGAAAGAAAGCAGAGGGAGGAACCTGTGTTTAACATTTTCAGGAATAAAAGAGTTCCAAGTAGCAGTACCTACCTAGCACACTGGACATCACTATCACTAGGTTAAAAGCTTCGCCACTGCCCATAACCATGTCATGGGCAAGTGATTTAATTATTCTCACTTGATTTTCCTGGATCATATCCTGGAAAACTCATGCTCCCACCTACCTCATGAAGTTGGGTGGTAGACAGAATAGCAGTCCTTCTGCAACTAAGTGAATGTGTCAGGACATGTGGAAAATGAGACTTAAGATTATAGATGAAATCTACGTTGCCAAATAACTGATTTTAAAATAAAGAGATTATCTTTGTACACCAAAAGTAATTAAAAGGGGCCTGAAGTGTAGAAATTGGAGGTGGAAAAGGAAGAATGAGAGAGATGACAACGTGAAGTGGATTTGGGCTCATGTTACGGGGTTTAGAAATGGAGGAAGAGGCCACGAGCCAAGAAACACAGGAGCTGGAAAGGCAAGAAAAAGGGTTCTGTCCTAGACACTTCAGGAAGAATGCAGCCTGCTGGCTGCTTGAGTTCAGCCCCCCGGGACCTATGTTGACTTCTGACATGTAGGAATGAGAGAGAACAGATGTTTGTTACTTTGAAGCATTAGGTTGGTGGTACATCAGCACCGGGAAACTAATGCAAGTGTTGGATAGATAAAATCTCATTATGGGCATATGATGATTTTGAGGACTGCAAATGGATAGAAAAGTAGACATGCTTAGAAGGGCCTGGTTATGTTTGTCTCCTGATTCAGATGTTAGTAGATGGTAGATATCGAGCAACCATGTGGTGAAGTGTCCCAGATGTGGTTAATTGTGACATTAAACTCTTAAACAGTTAATATATATGTAACAGGGAAGATGCTCAGCATACAGAGACACACAGATAGACACACGACAGTCAGGATTCTGGTATTTAGATGTGTATGAAGTGCTAAATGAGTTATCAGAATAGTTGTGACACCAGAACAGCTTATCCAGCCCGAGCAAGGACTGCCAATGTCCAGGGCTCATTCCAGCTGGCAGAACCTTGATTCTCTCTGCAAAGCCTTGTGCTGGGGTCTTAGATGACCATGGGCCTCATGCTGCTGACCCTGAAGGAGACAGCAAAACTCTTTGAGGCCCTGGCAATAGCAGATTGAGCTATTGTGAAGAGATGTTTACGGACTTTCTCCTTCACTCTGCTCTCTGCTTCTAATCTCAAACAATTTATCTTCTTATCAAAACATTCTTGATTTCAACTGGGCCTCAGTAAAACAAGTACGGGTGCTTTGTTTGTCCTCATAAATCATCATTAGATACTTTAGTGTGCTTGTTAAGGCTATTCAAGTTTTCTGTTCTGATATTTTTTTTCCCAAATCCATTTTATGAAATGAAATATAGTTTTCAAGAAATAGAAAAAAGCAGAGGAGGATGACCTGGGTATGACTTCAGCCATAGGGGCGGAGCAAAGGGCTGTTCAAAGGCATACTGTGGAGACTGAGCCTAGAAGCGTGGCAGAAGGAGCCGCTAAGGCAAAACTGTGGTGTGTGGTCTGCAGTCAGGAGATGGCAAGATCTGTGCTGATCTTTGTCAGTCCTGTCTCCTCTCACATAGGAAGAAAGGCAGCGACAATAGCAGGTTTTGTTCTTGGGTACTTAACAGGGTGTCAAGTACTATCTTCACCGTGAGTAATCTTCACAATATGCCACTGAGTATGAAATTTGATTATCACACCTACTGCACAGGTGAAAAAACTGAGGTATAGAGAGTTTTACTGCATCAGCCAAGGTCAAACAACAGGAAAGTGGCCAATAGGGATCTATGGCATGCTGGAAATGCCCTGAGCTGTAATCTAAGAACAGTCCTTTTTTAGAGGAAAATATCATACAATAACAAGCTGAACCCCCATATAGAACATGTGGCTAAACCTGTGGAAGGAAAACTGACAGTAACAGGATGAGGCAACAGGTAGAAATCTTAGTACAGACAAAGAGAAAAGGAGGAAACCATCAGAACTGGGTGCATGCAACATTCTGAATATGTCAAAGCCTGTACAAGCAGAGGAGTCACATATAGCTGACAGAGATGGTGGGAGAACATGCCAGAGCATCAGCTTGAAGCCCCCAGCCTTCTCCCAGCTGAGCGCACATCATGTAGTCCTCCATCTAAATGACTGTCTTCAGACCTTGGGTGAGAATCCTGCTGCTCCTTAATCTGTCCATGCGGGGCAAGAGACCAAGCAAGTGCCTCAGGTGAATTGTGGAGCACACTCCCCATTGAAGCACAAAAAGCCAAAAGTTCCCATTAAAAGGGGAGAATGAAGAGGCTCAACTTGTAAGATAGGGTCTCAACAGTCTGTTTTCTAAAACCACCAAAGAAAAGTAAGAAGCCTTGTCATAAGAGTCGTACAAACCAAATCCAAAACTGGTGGTGTCTTCCCCCTCATAATATTGTTTCTATGGAGGGTTATTAGATGTGCATCTTTGAAGACTTTAAAATGGAAATTAAACATTTTCCCAAAATCAGCTGTCATCATCAAAATGAGAATCTGTCTTACTGTTACAAATTCTGAGTTTAAAAAGTTTCTATTTCTAAAACTAAATGCTGATGAGAGCTATACAGTCCAAAATAGAATTTTTTCCCTAAGCATAAACATCTGAACTTGAGATATAGTTAGCTGGTCCAGTGTTACATAGAAAAGACTGTCGCAAGTGTGCACACGCACGTGCTCTCACACACACACACACACACACACACACACACACGATAAAGATCTATCTTTTGCTTGTTCTTTGTGTTACAATTACTTATCTTTCTAAAATATTAAACTAATTTTACAAATATTTACAATATTTATAGTTAACAAATTAACTATAAATTACAAAAATTTATTAACCTTATGAGAAAATATTCCAGTGTATATATCACACAATTCAAAGTTTCAACCATCTGTATTTTTGTTCTGCTAATTAAAGTTATCTTGAACAAGATGAAGCCAGAATTGAATGAAATGCTCCCCTTGCCCTAATAGAGCTTACAACATCAGCGCCCATTTTTATGGTCTTTTTATGCCCTGAAGACCACTGGTCAGGATGTGGTCTGTTTATTTCACTGTTCTGGATTGCTGTCCTGTCTTCTGTCCAAGTGAAGTTCCCATGAACTTCTGATGAAGTTATGGTGAGACCAACTTCCAGAAGTTATCTTGAGAGGGACAATGCTTTTAAATATATTTTATGTGTCATCCACTTCCTCAGATGTATTTGGAATCGCATTGTGGGGTGTGTTTAAACAATCTGTCGAAAAACACTCAAAATAAGAAAAAGATGAACATACTAAAAATCATCGATTATTTATTCTACACACAAATAAGGCATTCATAACCCAGGAGCTGTCAGGACTCTGCTGAGTAGGTGGCTCTTAGTAGTTTGATTGGGAAATGGCATGAAGTCACAGTGGCCCCGTGACCTGAAAATGCTGCCAAATGGGAGTCCAAGGAGCTCATGTTCAGAGTTTGTCTAAACTTTACTCCAAAGAAGGACTCTATTCTTCAAGAAAAAGAAAGTTTTGTTTCAAAGGTATTTTTTGTAGACTACCTCTTATAAAAGAGAAAAGGTTTCTCTTAGAATTCAGAACTCAAACTATGAAAGCAAGAAGGCCTTGTAAAGTAAGCCTAAGCTGCTAGTTCACGGGATCAAAAGCGTATGTTGTAATTTGCTACCAAGTGCAGGGATTGGATAACAGCAGGAAAAGCTATTATGGTGCAGATATGAAATATCCCCAACAAGTCTTGTGATTGGGGGTGGGGCCAGGTCACGGGGCGGGTCACTGCACGTGTGACCTGGAAGTATATTCTTGTCCCAGCTCCTTCCTGCTCCCTTGCTGAGTGTCTTCCCTCCTCCAGGCTCTTCTGCCATAATGCTCCGGACATTGAGCCAGCTGACCCCAAACTGTGAGATGAATGATGCATCTCCAGCAAGTTTTAGGTGCCAGGTGTTCAGTCTCTGCATTGGAAATGCTGACCGATGCAGAAGTCAAGTGTGTTTTCAGAAATTTTGCCTGGTGTGGTCTGCCTCAGCCTAACCAGTGAGTGGTATCATTCCCTCCTAGTCATAGTCCATTCAGGCTTGCAAATTATACTCAGCAGACTGAGTATGTCCTTCCATTCTCTTAGAATAATCTTGTTAAAGTGGAGATATTTCTGTCTGCTTTGCCCTCAGCCAAACCCTGATTTCTCTTACAGTCTGCAGATGTGGATTGATTCATAACAAATACTTCATCACTGGATGCCCTGCACTCCTCCCTGGCAGTGTCAGACTGGCACAGAGAAGATAGAAAAGACAGAGAAGAAAGAGAAAAGATTAAACAAATCTCTGAAAGAACCAGGCACTTAGCTTATGAGAGAACAATACTCTTAAATAGTTGATGCATAATATGGGCATTCTATAGAATTAAACGATCATCTGTGTCTGGAAATCTAAATGCTATAAATATTCCAGAAATACTTTGGATAGAGAAGGGAAACCTTCTAGAAATTTGTGGACTGGCCTCTGCAGGCTGGGTTTGAAGAGTGTGAGGGACATTTCTGCTAAGGAAATACCGACAATATTAATGAATACGCCTTTGCACAAATTCCTTACATTCCAAAGCCTTAGGTTTCTCCTATGTTAATTGAAATGATGACATTATACTTTGCTATGCTTTGGGCCAGGATTAAATGAAACCATATATTTAAAGTGTTTAACATAGAGACTGATATACGCTACATGCATAATAAATGTTTCTTATTGTTTCTCAGTTCACATTCTACTTGGTAACCATCTTTTGAGAAGATGAGATCTTTTTAAACCCTTCTGTTTAGATGTGTCTTCTCTTGTCACTCCTTAGATTCTTGTCTTCTCTTTGTCTGTGGCTCTTCCATTCCTTGGGGAAAACTCTGTTTGACTCTTCACTCCTGCTATTGGAGACTTTTTGCACCATGAATTTAAGAACTGCCTCTGCAGTGACTTCTCCAATCTCTATCTCTCCCCTAAACTTGGTCCTAAAATATATTTCCAGCTATCTGCTGGGTATTTCTGCTTAGATGTTCCATTGGCCATCTAGCCCAGCATATCCATCATCCCTCCTGCTAAACTGACATCTCCTGCTGGTGATCTCTCATAACCAATAATACCAACTGGTTTTCAGTCAGTTGTAAGGGCTCAGCATTACCAGTGACTGTTTTTCTACGTTGCTTCTCATCACAATAGTGGTCAAGTACCTGCATTTATTTTTTTCTCCTCTTTCTACTGCAGTAACACTACGTGGAGACCCCCACAACTCTTTCTCAGGAACGTCTCTATTCTGCAGTACATTCTTATGTGGTCCATCCTGTATGTCAGTCTTCCCAGCCCTTGGCTGTGGTCCGATTCCACCTCACTTAGAAGCCTGTTCATGATCTTCTGAAGATAGTTTCCCAAAGTAGGCCTTTAAGCTTCTCTGCGCAAGACTTGTCTTACATTCAAGCTTTTCCACACACTTCTGCACATAACACACTCTGTGACCCAGCCAGACTCCTAGAAGGAGATTCTGGTTCTAGATATTTCTCTCTATCTAGAACAGCTGCCCTCCAAGATTCATGTTTTAAACTTCACATTTACCCTGTAAGACCCCTGCTAGAGCATAGGTTCTTCATGAAACTCTTCCTCTACTCTTACATTATTTGTCACTTTGTACCTATAATTGTGTTTATTCATCTTTGATGTCTTCTCTTGAATTGTGAGCTTCATGAGTACTTGAACCATATCTTATTTCTCTTAGCACCTCCAAGCCCCGTATTCCTGACCACTTACCAAGACTGTGTCTGTCATGTCCTTACTGCTCAAAAATGTTTCATGAATGAAGAATGTGGTGGGAAATATGAAAACATTTACTGAAGCAAGAAAAGGATGTTGATGAATGTGGTTATTCAGAAAGATTAATCTGATACTAATTACATAAAATATATAGGGTAGAACATATGAAAGTTACAAGGGGAGGGAAAATTATTTTACTGAGGCTGAACTTAGTTTATCCTCCCAGGTACAAGGAAGCTGTCAAAGAAGCTTTCAAGACAGAGGTTGAAGAAAATCTTCTAATTTGTATAGTTGTTTTTCTAGTTTCCTACCAAGGTATATAGTTTATTATCTTCACTTTAACTGATGCTAAATAATTAAGTGCATAATTATCACCAAACCATATTGACATTTCCAGATACGACATTATGTTTCTAGATAAGCTAGTATGATTGAGAATTATAAGGCAAATGTCCCACCTAAATGCTTGATTATATGAATACTAGCACACAAAAAACACACTGCACGATTTAGTGGATATCACCTTGTGTGCAATCACCCATGGCCATTTTGCTACTTCCAACTTCCCTTTGTTCACTACCTGTAGATCCAGTGTCTTTCTTTTGCTGTGGAAAATGTCATTAGTTGTATGATTATGTATAATCCTATGTACTCAGCAATTTGGAAAACTTAACTGCTCATTTTCTCAGTATTTTGTTGGCTTGCAATAATGCTTTTAAGAGCATTTTGCCATTAATTATGTGAATTGTTGAATATGAATATAAATGTCTTATTTTTGTCAGAAATACAGAATCGAAACTGCCACTCATGAGGGCAGGTTTGGTTTTCACACAAGCAATATAACAATGACACAAGGAAAGCCTTTCTTGGGATATTTTTCTTATTTTTTACATGGTATTTAAGTGTTTAATTATTTAACATATACGAGTGCCCTCCTGATAATTTGAGAGTAATAAATGCCTCTCCTGGGTTCATGTTCTTCAGTGTGTGAGAGAACAATTCTGCTCATAGTGTCCTTCAGATGTATATTCACCGATGTGGGAAAGCAGAGGTGGTTCCATGTGGACATTCTCCATAACTATGGCACAGCCAGCATGTTCAGTTATTTCTGTACTCAGTGTGATGACACCATTTCTCTCTGTTATGGACACATATAAATGTGATAAACTTGTGATGATGCAAGAATAGAATATTTTCCAGGAACCTATCTTCCTTTTGCTTCTTAAGCTTTTTAGCTCACTGCATATTCTCATTTTCATGAGAAGACATAACCGATCAAGAAATCAACCTGAAAGTAACACCAGAAAACTAAGTTCTACTGTAGGAAACTTTGAAGTGGTAGCTAAATAAAGCTAGGGGTATTTTTCTTAATACCTTAGCCTCCTTAGCTTTAAAAGCCAGAAATTATGTAAAGAAACAGATAATTAAGAAGAACTTCTTTATTTGCAGCAAAAAAATTAGTCCCAAAATACCAATATAGAATTCTTCAGATCAAAGCTGAACTAGCATTTCTTTTCCTGCTTTGATAAATTACCACAAATTTATTGGTTTCACACAACTTTATCTTATTATCCTGGAGGTCAGACTTTAAGTAGGTCTCGCTGAGCTAAAATTAATATATCATGATGGCTGTATTCTTTTCTGAAGGCCCCAGGAGAGAATATGCTCTTGTGTCCTGCAGGTCTAGAGGCTGGCTACATTCCTTGGTCCTTGACTCCTTCTATGTTCGAAGCCAGAAATGACTAGTAGAATTGTCCTCATTTTACATTCTTCAGACTTGGACTCTTTTGGTCTGCTTCTAAGCACCACTGCCTCTCAACCGCTATGCTAACCAGAATAATCAAATATAATCTTCCTATCACAGGTCAGCTCAGTAGCAATTTTGCTACCTCAATTCTTCCTTGTCATAATATATTCAAAGATTCAAGAGGTATAGTTTTAGACTTCTTTGAGGGAGGCATTGCTGTGTTTTCTCTCTTGAACCCAAAGACTTATAACCGTCTCACATCCAGAATACAGTAATCATATCTCCACATCCCCCAAACTATAGAATTAATGCAAAGCCCAAAGATCATCAGTTCAGAAATTCCAAATCTTATTATGTGCATTTAAACCTCATGGCTGTCTTGTTAACTTGGATTCCTGTGATTCTTTTTTTTTTTTTTTTGTCGGTACTGGGAATTGAACTCAAGGCCAGGCAGGTGCAGTGCCGCTGAGCTACATCCCTGGCCCTGTCTTGTTAACTTGTAAATTCGATTGAGTGAATTGGGGAGGGAGAGTAGAAATCTGCACATTCTACATTTCCTACACATTTCCAGGTGTTGTTGATGCTTTGGGTCCATGGCTGAAATTTTGAAAAGCAGGAATGTACTCTCTTTTTCAAAAGCCTGGGTGGATATTCATAGAACATTTTTACGAGGTTTGGACTTAGATTTTTGTGGTGACCCTGTCTCGAAATTAAAAAAATGAAAAAGGACTGGTGAGCTTCACATAGCTCAATGTGAAGACCCTGCATTCAATTTCCATTGCCAAAAAAAAAGAGGAATCTTTGTCGAACTTTAATATAATGCTGCGTTTGCATTTGTGCATGCTTACGTACACACATACGAAAAGAAGGAGGAAATTAGGAGAAAAGGAAGGGAAGAAAGGAAAGAGAAGGAAAAGAGGTACAAACAAAAATAGCAAACAATAGCTAATACTTACTGCACGTTTGCTGTTTGCCAGGTTCTCTTCTAAGAGCTCCCTCAGACCTCAAAGCCAGTGAGTTCTAATTATTATCTTCAATTCCTTTTTTAGGTGAAGAAACTAAGGTTACATTTTACTAATGTAACCTTCACGGATGTTACATTTCTTACCTAAGGTCATCTAGCAGTTAAGCAATTAAAAAGCCAAGTCCTGTGCCCGCAGCTCTGGCCTCTGAGTCTGTGCTCTTGGCCACGACTTGAAACAGTCATATTTGCACTATCGCCACCTTTGCTACAGAGCAGTGTACGTCATAGCTGCAGATGCTGGTGAACTGCTGGTCTTCGTATACAAGGGTCAGTCCTAAGATGCTGGGAAACTGAATAACAAAAAGCAGACAAATCTAAGTTTTCACCAAGTGCGACTTATTGGGGGAACTTACTGATTAAAGTGAGGTGGTGGGTATTGTCAAATCCAAGTAGATCCTTGCAATTTGAGTCTGAAGGCGAGTGTTACCTGGTTATGACAAAAGCGATTTCATCTAAGCCAGAATTTGCTTGTTGTATTTTAAAGTAATGTAAAAAAATGAGGCACATTCCTGGTGTCAGGGTCCATTTGTAAAGCTCCACGTACCACTCTAACAGTCTGTTGTATTGATAGTTTGATGAGGTACTATACAGAAAAAAAAGACTAGGGTTACTCTGAGTCATTTATAGTGGTTACAGTTCAAGATGGCAGCAGTTATTCCATGCTAAATTTATACAGTACTTACGCTGTGGACTGCCACAACAGATGGCTGTACAAGGAAAGGCTAGTGTCACCTCTCACCCCATAGGCTGCAAGGAAGGGTGACTGGAGAGAAGAGACAACTTTCTTACCTTTAGCAAACTTTACTCCTCTGATTGTTCCACCCAATTTCATGGCTACAGAGTTTCTCAGAAAATGAACAGTTAATTATTTTGTAATTTCATCTGGGAAGCAGAGCAAAGTGTCAAAGTTATCCATAAATATTAGCCTTGGTTCTTCCTGGACACTATCAAGCCAAGGCTGGGGTGGCGGCCTCTTCAGACTGGGATGTCTCTAAGACATGCTGGATTCAGAGCTTAAGAGTTTCTGTTACAGGGACAGATAGAAAGTAGACAGCAAGAAGGCCCACTGGGTTAGAGCTCAATGATTCTCATCCCACAGAATGACTCAGAAATAAGCTCCCTTCTTGGTATTTTGAATCAGCTTCACTAGGATTTAGGATGAACTATCAGCTCTCCACGGGCAGCTTTTAGTAGGCCAGCACTGTGGTTTTAGTAGCAAACCCTCTGCTGTCTTATTTAATCATCCATTCCATGTTGGCCAACGGCAAAGCTTATATGTTTGAAACACTCATGGCTTCTCTATCTTCTCTTGCTCATTATCTTATCAGCTAAGTAATGTAGAGATGCCAGGACATTCTGCACAGACATGATCCATGTTTTACCATCATTCTTTCCTGTTTTTAATGTGAGATGTTCACATCATTGCCTGTGGGAGGCAGAGGTTTGGAACTCACTGGCCCGCCCTGATCAGTTGGTGAATGATATGAGAGATATTGAGGACTATTACTCCAGGTAGCTGCATCTTCACTGGCTGAGGCTGATGTCAAACTACAGTGTTTTCCCCCCTGCACAGGTTCAGCCTCGTAGATTTTACTGTGGCCATGTTCACTGTCTTCATCATACAATTCCGCTCTGAGTCACATATGTCTTTGCTGTTTCAAAACTTGTCAATCAGAATGTTGTCTTTTTCCTAGCAAATTATGAGCAGAGCTCATGTCTTACTTTAAAAGTCTCCCTTACTACCTTGAGCAGTAAGGAACTGATGCCAAATCCTAAATCCCTGGAAATGTATACAAAGCCCTTCTGGACCTCATCGAGGTCTGGAGGAGTCCACATTTGTAATCCCAGGGGAAAGTTATTGGAATTCCAATAGGTAATTCTAATCTACCACTTGCAGCACAATCCATGGTGAGAATAAAGAAACAAATACATCTCTGTAAATGTGGGGGGCCCAAGGGGGTCCTAAGTCCAGCCAGAGCAATGGCTAACCCGAACAAAGGCCTCGACCCAGGGTAAACACTGGTTTTATTAATTCATGAAGAGGGGAATGGCTCAAGGATGAGTGGCTGAGAGAACGGTGGGGAGTACAAGAATGTTATGAGTCTACTATTGTATTATATCACTTAATGCTAAGCAATAATCGATGACAGGATATTAGATTAATAGTGTATATCTGTATGTGTTAGCCTGAACACACACTTCGAAGATATCAATATGTAAAGCAGCAACAAGCGGTGTTTTTTTCTGTTGTTGTTGTTGTTGATGTTGTTGCTGTTGTTGATGTATGCCTGTTTTCTTTCT